>JAMALN010000282.1:0-40861 GCA_023630115.1 Cutaneotrichosporon sp. PK4640
CAGTACGAGACCTCGGCCGCGCGCTTGAGGGTGCGGATGCCGACGATGGGCTCGCGCGTCTCGTAGTGGACGTAGAACGGGGTCTGCTCGGCGCTCGCGTCGGCGCCGATGGTCGGAGGGACGCCGTGGAACGGGCCGAGGGTGATGGTCGCGGAGCTCTTGGTGACATCCGAGTCGCGGATGTACGTCTTGGGAACGGTGCCGTGGGAGAGGATCATGGCCGTCGGCGCGCGGATCTTAATGCGCTCGACGTCGCACTTGTATGCCGAGTCGACGAGGGTGGCCGCCGTCTCCCAGATCATGAACTGGGGCTCGCGCTGCTCAATCGCCTCGGGGAGCGGGCGCGCCGAGTGCGCCGTGATGGCGTTCAGCGAGATGGTCACCGACTCGTCCTTCTTCAGCTTGCCCAGGGGGACGACTGCGGCCGGCGCACTGCTGTCAACATGCCGCAGCATTCATGAGATGGGTGACTCACTCGCCCAGGCGGTCCGCCTCCACGGCCACCGCCTTGCCCCCGACCAGCACCTCGTACCATGCGGGCTCGGGCTCGCCTGCCCCGCCGAGAGCGAGGATGTATGGCCCGGGGTCGTCGCTCAGCGCCTTGACATTGTACTGCGTCGTGACGAGGGTTGTGCTGCCGCCGAGCTCGACGGTGCGGGCGACTGCGGTGTTGACGAAATCTTGGGGAGCTGCGCCGGTCTCGAGGTGGCGTGCCGCCCTTGCGAGGGCGGCTGGAATGAGCGTGAGGAAGGGGAGGAGCCTCATGTGGGCTTTGGTCTAGTTGGACTTGTCTTTCGAGCGCAGCAGGTCGTTCGCGTTGACGGCAGCCCAGTTGGCTGAGACACGTCAGGCGTGGTGGAGGTTGCATGTGTGGTCACCGCGTGGCTTTGGTCCCGCCTGAAACAATGACATGGATTTGACGTCACGGACTAGAGTTGATGTTTGATAACTGCGGAGTGCGTGGGGTGCCGAGGCACGTGTGGAATTGTGGAATGGGGCGCAGATGGTTAATTGCCCCCACACAGTCAGGGACGCGATTATGGCTTCCGATACCCGTCAGACGCGTCCATCTCAGGACACAAGACGCGCCATCCACACCCCTCCCACACAACCACACTCTGTTGTCAGCAACAACTGGGGCGCAGGGCGCAAGGGGAGCAAGGAGAGTCAGCCAAAGGATTGCCAGGGCGGATACCCGCCCCCAGTTGTTTCAACTCATTGCCATTGTGATTCAACCTGTATCTCCGAGGTCCGAGGCTTCTCATCGCAGCTGTCAACATGCGCGCCGCGACGCCTGCCACCCGCACATCCCGCGAGGACAACGTCCCGCCCGACAGGAGAGCTGGTTCGGTTCCAAACCCAACCTGTGCCCTGTGAATCTGAGCTTTCCAAACTTTGTCTCCGATCCCGTTTGCTTCATGACAACCCCTCCCCTTCACTCGTGTGAGTTAGCGTTCTCTAGCGCGCCCTCTTTGATTGAAGTGGTTCAACTCTAGTGCCATGCTGCGACGCTAATCACCAGATCCCCCCAGGGCGCAGGACGCAGGGCAGGTCCGCAGTTACGCGCTACTGGAACCACTCGTCCGCCGCTGACGCCAACCCATACCGGACACCGGTACCCACCATGGTTACCACTCAACCCCGGGCTCCATCCCGTCATGCCGGTTGCTGCGCGGGACAGGGGACAACCAGCCGCGCAGACTCACACCATGTGGACGTCTAACATACATATAACACTCGCCCTGTCAATCTCTCCTTTCTCCATCACTCTTTCTCACTTGATCCTCCTCACCCTCTTCCTCTCCACCCCCGTTCTCTTTATCCCTGTCGTTGTCGTTCTACAGCCGTAGGTGAAGTTGCTGGCAACTCCCCGTCAGCCCCCGACACTCCTTTCCCCCTTCTTCCCCCACCCCGGCCCTTCTTCGCCATGCACACGGCCACCTTCGTGACCGCCGTTCTCTCGGTGCTCGCCCTCACCGACGCCGCCCCTACTCCCGGCGGCTACAACTTGGCCCTCAAGCAAGACAAGCACAAGAACCGCGACCTCCAGCCCCGCGGCAAGGCCTTCAACTTAGCGATCAAGCAGAATGGTGGCCGTATCCCCAGTGCACACGAAGCGCGCGAGATCGCCGCTGCCAACACCCACCACGTCCGCAGCCGCTACGAGGAGCGTGCTCCAGAGGCTGAGGCTCGGTGAGTACCAGTATGAAGGTTGAGGTGCGGGATACTTGGTGAAGAGGACGAGGGCGACGCGGGCCTGTGGAAGTTGGGGAATGGCGAACGGCATGCTGTGCGCGGCAATGGAAGTGTGAGCGCGTCGTGCGAAGAGGATGGGTATGAGAAGGCACGATGGGGACAGATGTCCGCCAATTGTGCGCGGCGCGGATGTGCTGTGTGTGTACATGTGTGTGTGTGTGTGTGCACATGTGTGTGTGGGCTTTGGCGTCAACCAGATCCAACCCTCCCCAGCTTCCCCCACATGACTCGGATGAGCGTCGAATAACCCTAGCCTTACCAACTGGCGTCGTGACTACATGTACACGGTCGACGTCGAGCTCGGCACTCCCCCGCAGACGTTCTCTGTCCACATCGACACGGGCTCCGGCTCCAACTACTTCCTGACCAAGAACTGCACCGTCAAGGCTTGCAGCTCCCACAACATCCCCCTCTTCGACTACAATGCCTCGTCGACCTTTGAGCTCTGGGACACCAACGCGCGCAAGGTGTTGTCGTATGGAAGTGGCTTTGCCGCGGGTCCCTGGTCGAACGACACCATGAGCATCGGCCCCTTCAAGGTTGAGAAGTCTGCATTCCGTGAGTCATCTCTCATCTCGAGGATCTCGGATCTCTGACCTTGTGCTAACTGCCAGTTGCCGCGTACAACACCGACGCTGGGTATGTGGGTTCGACCACTTCGGGCCTTCTCGGCCTTGGCTTCCAGGGTGTCACTGGCGCCGGCGAGCGGCCTTGGTGGATCCAGGCCATGGACCAGTGGGACGACAAGCGCTTCGGCATCTACCTCGAGCGCACCAACTGGAGCGACCTTCCTCCCGGCACCGAGGGCAACCAGACTACCGGCCTCCAACACACTGCTGGTGGGACCCTCACTCTCGGCGGTGTCGCCGAGGAGCTCTACACTGGCGAGATCAACTACGTTCCCGTCACTGAGGAGAAGTACTGGATGGTAGACTTCGACGGCGCCAAGGTGAACGGCAAGGCCCTCGCTCCTCAGGGCAAGCGTGCTATCTTGGACACTGGCTCGACACTGAACTTCTTCCCCCCCGAGTACGCCGCCGAGTTCTTTGCGCAGATCCCCGGCGCCATCAAAGCGCCTGAGCTGGGCTGGGGCATGTGGGCGGTGCCCTGCAAGACCGACGTCAAGATTCAGTACACCTTTGGAGGTGTCGACTACGACATCTTCCCCGACGACTTCAACTTCGGCATCCACGATGCGGAGAAGGGCACGTGCGTGTCGCAGATCGTTGCGCAGACCCCCGGCAGCAACGCCGAGTTCCTCTTCGGTGCTGCCTTCATGAAGAATGTCTACACGGTTCACCGCCCCCAGCCGGCAGCGGTCGGCTTTGCCAAGCTGGTGAACCAGGGCACGCCGTACAACGGCTGGCCCGAGTACAAGGGCAATGGCACCACTCCCGAGCCCGCACCCGGGCCCCAGGTCAACTCCAGCACCTCGGCCGTGCCCTCGTCTGCGCCGAGCTCTGCTGAGGCCACCCCCTCCACTGAGCCAACGCCCTCTGTTGCCCCCGTCCCCTCCGCGGACAGCTCGGCGATCCCCGCCCCTTCGGCCTCCGCCAACGTGACGCTCCCCGACACGAACACCCTCCCCAACACCGGCCGTACCGAGGACTGCGTTCCCAACAACGAGGCCCCCACCGAGCCCTACTGGAACAAGAAGGGCAGACTCGAGTGGCGCAAGGTCGTCAAGGGTCACAAGCTCGGCAAGCACAACTAGGTACTAGGTCGACTGCGAGCCAGCTGCTGTCTGAGACACCGGCCACCTCAAACACTTCACGGACAATACAGGAAGCTCTGTAGCCATACAGCCCTTGTACACACATACTGGACAATTGCATAGTAACCTATCATCTGCATCCTCGTTCCACGATGGACTGACTGATTCCTTGCTTGCCGCCGGCGAAGGTAGTTTGAGGTTGACTCTCTGGCCGGCCAGGGCCAAGGCTGTCTGTTTGCTGGTCACAGGCCACTGCCAAGATGTTAAGCAGGCATGTGCTAACTTTATTCCTTGCTGGCCTCTCGCATGCCCCGATACCGAGCCAAATGCCATAAGCTCATGCTCGTCCCCAAGCACGCTCTGACACGCACCCGCCGCGACCTCCCCGACGCGTCGCGTTACATGATCCAGACATGTCGGCATGTTCCTGGTCGTTCCACCACCGGGCCAGGCACTCGGCACGCGACCGCATGAGCCATTAGGCTGTCGGCGAGCGCCGCGATTGTCAACAGTCGCAGATGGACCGATTCAAGGACAGCACACACCAAACGGATCTACAGGATGCCTGGCGTGGTGAGGTCTGGGGCTGGAGAGGAGGGGAGGGAGCAGGGGCGAGGTGGTGGCCAGGTGGAGTGCCCGGTCCTTCACTCCCTGCATCCCCTCAATCTATTCATCGCCCACTCTCTCTCCACACTCACCCTGGACGCCGACGCCGCCGCACCCTCGGCGCTTGCCGATCAATGGTCTTGGCAGGACCCCATGCGAGATCCGGCCCAGGTATCGCCCACGCCGTCGTCGTTGCGGAATGCGGGCGGTCAGCGACTGGGTGGGAGATGAAGGAGGCGCTCCACGATGCCTCCAGGCCGCCAGCCCATCGACAGGCGCTAACAGCTGTGGAGGCGGGCTAACAAGCGGACTGACATCTCTGCGCATGTCTGACGACGTGAGCCGGCCTGTCCGGCTACGGAACTGCGGCGCTATGGTGCTGTTCCGCAAGCCTCAGATCGGATGGTGCGGAATGTCTGGTCCTTCTGACGAGCTTCCGCCGTACAACCCTGGCCGACGGTTCTGAACACTCCATGCATGCCTCGACAACTGCGGATCAAGTCGACGCGGCATGCACCTCAATCTGTCATGAGCGTCGTCTTGGCGGACCGCGGAGAGCATGCATGCTCCAGCTTCTGCAGTTCTTCTGTTCTAACGCATCTCACAAACATGCAACACCGCCTCGCCCCGTGCACCCAGTGACCCCGGGTGAGACGCTACGCCACCCCACCAGCCCTTCGAACGGTCCTCGTCTCCAAGCCACACGCGCGGCCAAGAGGGTGCGACATTTTGCGGCTGCTTGGCACGCCTCGGCAGCGGCGCGAGCGCCTTCCCGGCGGCGGTGATAGGCCACGCGCTCGCCCCGACTGCGGCGCGCGGTCCAGCGTGGCGTCTGCGTCGCGATGGCCCATGTCCGCCCTGCCGTTCCATCCGACGAGGGTGCGCTCGCTCGCACCCACGCCGCGCACAGACCACTACACCGCCTCCCCCGCCCCCGCAGCTCCTGTCAGCCTTCATAACGCGCGCTGGCTCACCTCATTCCTCACCACCACAGAAACAGACACAATGGGCTTCTTCGACTTCCTCAAGAAGGACCACGACGACGAGCACAAGCAGGTCGGCCACGGCGGGCACGGCGGGCACGGCGGCGATCACGGCTACCAGCAGCAGCCGTACCAGCAGGGCTACCAGCAGCAGGGCTACGGCGAGCCCGGCTCGTACCAGGCCCCCGGCTACGGCGGGCAGGAGGCCCACGGCGGCTACCAGCAGCAGCACGGCTACCCCCAGCAGGGCTACCAGCAGGGCTACCAGCAGTACCCCCAGCAGGGCTACCCCCAGCAGGGCTACGGCGGCGAGCACGGCGGCCACGGTGCCCCCCACGGTGCCCACGGCGAGCACGGCGCCCACGGCGAGAAGAAGGAGGGCTGGTCGAAGGGCAAGATTGCCGCCGTCGCCGGCGGTGGTCTCGCGGCCGCCGCCGTCGTCGGTGTCGGCGCGTACCTCTACCACGTGCGTCACGCCTCGTCACCGCTAACGGCAGGAGCACCAGGAGGACGAGGAGGAGCAGCTCGAGGCGGAGAAGGCCGCGCTCGAGGCGGAGAACGCGCGCCTCGCCGAGGAGAACGCCCGCCTCCAGGCCGAGGACGAGGCCGGCCCCGCGCCGGGCGGCCAGTCGAACGAGGAGCGCCAGGCCGAGCTCGACGCGTGGCAGGCGCGCCTGGACGAGGAGCAGGCCGAGCTCGACCGCGAGTGGGAGGAGAACGGGGACGACGAGAGCCTCCCCGGCCGCCAGGAGGACAAGGACGCGCGCCAGGCCCAGAAGGACGAGCAGCAGGCGGAGATGGACGCCATCTGGGCCCAGTGCTAGATGTCATAGAGGTGGTTAGGTCATGCATGGTTTTGGGTACTGTCTTGGTCCGCCATGGGGCCATAGGAGGGGTTGTCAGCCCAGAGACTGTCGCGCTGGACCTTCAACGTGGCAACCGTCTGCGCGTTTGCATGGAGAGTAGGAGGGGGCTAGGCAAAGCCAGACGAGAACGGCGTAGTTCAAGGACTAAACTGGAGGGTTTCAGAGCTCGAGTTGCTTCCGCGCCTTTGGGTGACGTCAGGGATCGGCCATGTGCGTGCACCATGCGGATCCATCGAAATGTTGACATGCTTGTCCTCCACCATCAGGCTTTTGTCTTCTCACCTCACCTCATCTCTCAACATGTCCCGTTCCCCTCCCGCCCAGCTCTATGCCGAGAGCAAGCCCTTCGACACCCAGACCCTCAAGGTCTCGGACATCCACACGATCTAGTGGGTGGCAAGTTTCGCCTTCCTCTGACCACAGCTTCTGGCAGGCCGGCAACCCGAACGGCAAGCCCGTCGTCTTCATGTAAGCTATGTGCTCTTTGCGAAGCTGACAACAGCCACGGCGGCCCCGGCGTCGGCACCTCGGCGGGCAACACCAAGTTCTTCGACCCGGCCGTGTACCGCATCGTCCTGATCGATCAGCGCGGCTGCGGGAAGAGCACGCCGACGGGCGAGCTGCGCGAGAACACGACCTGGGACCTCGTCGCTGACATCGAGCGGATCCGCAAGCACCTCGGTATCGGGAAGTGGCTCGTCTTCGGCGGGTCTTGGTGAGCTGCGGCGTCCTGACTAGCTGACATCAGGGGCTCGTGTCTGTCCCTCGCGTACGCGGAGGCGCACCCCGAGGCGGTGGCCGCGCTGATCGTGCGCGGGATCTACCTGTCCCGCCGCTCCGAGCTCGACTTTACCTACAAGGAGGGCGCAAGCCGTGAGTCGCCGCTCGATCGCGCTAACGGCAGACATCTTCCCCGAGACTTGGTAGCTGGTAGTGGTATCCGCTAGCTGACCACAGGGAGCCCTTCGTCGCGCACATCCCCGAGGAGGAGCGCGGCGACCTCCTGGCCGCGTACTACCGCCGCCTGACGAGCGAGGACGAGAAGGTCGTCATGGCCGCAGCGCTGCCCTTCCAGCTGTGGGAGGACAGCCAGGCGACGCTCCTTCCCGACCCGGAGATCAACAACAAGGCGGCCGAGGACGAGGTCGCCAACCGCGCGTGTTCGCGTCTCGAGGCGCACTACTTCTACCACCTTGTGAGTCAGCTCAGGTCGCCCCGACGTTAGCTGACGGCAGGGCTGGATGGAGGACGGGCACCTGATCAAGGAGGAGAACATTGCCAAGATGTAGGTCAGCTGTTGGCCATCGGAGAAGCTGACTTCAGCCGCAATATCCCTGCCGTCGCTGTGCAGGGGCGGTACGACATCATCTGCCCGGTGAGTTGTAGAGGAGCTGTCAGCCATTTGCGCAGCTGAAGAACCGCCATGAGCACCAGCTGACGGACAGCCGCGCTCTGCATACGATCTCAAGAAGGCGTGGGGCGAGTCGCTCGACCTCATCATCGTCCCCGATGCCGGGCACGTCGCCTCCGAGCCGGGGATCGCCACGGCTCTCAAGGCGGTAGGTATTGGCGACAGCTGTCGGTTATCCCAGAGAGCTGACCCCAGGCGACGGACAAGTTCGGGTGCGAGTTGGAGTGGAAGTAGGTTAGGTAGATGGGAGAGGGATGTATCCAGTGTATCTCAGTTGCATGCATGCACACGCCACTTCGCACATCGACGCGGCGACAAAATGTCAGTCACCCGCGAAGATTCGAAGGACGTCATCAGGTGGAAAGGTGGAGGTCTGTTGACGACTGATTTCGCCCTCCACTCCACTCCATCCGGCACTTGTCATCCTCGCACTCTCGCACTCTCCAGAATGGACTGGGAGCCCAACGGTGCTCCCGTCCCCGCCTCACCAAGCTCCACGTCATTCTCCTATGCGAGCGGGTCCAACGGCGCTCACGCGCCAGCGCCAAACGGCGCGACCCGCTTCATCTCCCTCGACACCAACGTCCTCATCGACCAGCTCCCCACCGTGAGCGAGGTGCACGCGCGCCTCGTCTCCTCAGACTCGACAACCTGGATCCTGGTGGGCCAGCAGGCGATCAACGGTGCGCTGCATCAGCTTCCATGATCTCAGCTGACACCAGAACTCGACGGCCTGTCCAAGAGCTCCCGCGCGCAGCTGTCCGCCGCCGCGCGCGAGGCGACACTCTGGCTAGACGGGATAGCGCGCGGTGCGCGCGTCGGCCGCCGCGCCCGCCTGCGCATCGAGAGCCGCGCGGAGCGCGCCGCCGCCGCCATCGAGACGCAGGAGGGCGTGGGCATCCGCGCGCGCGAGGACGACGCCATCATCTCCTGCTGCATGTGGTTTGGGCGCGCGGCGCCAGTGCTGCTGTGGACGCACGACCGCAACCTCGCCCTCCTGGCGGGGGGGAGCGACGTGCACACCCTCGTGGGGAGGGTGGGGGTGTCGCGGCTGCTGAGAGAGGCGGGCGTGCAGCTCGACGCAGACGAGGGGATGGAGCTGGACGAGGAGATCGTGAGTGGAGCCAGCTCTGGAAGGTTCATGTCAGCTGACGGCAGATGGACGCGGACGAGGACCCGTTCCCGACCGAAAGAGCGGCGAGGAACGCCGACCGTGTCGCCGAGCTCATACCCCACGCCCAACCCCACCCCCAGCCCCACCCCCAGCCCCACCATCCCCATCCCCCGCACGAGCAGCACGCCTATACGCCCTGGGATCCGCGCCCCGTCACGCCGTCGACCTCGAACGCCACTGCTGCGCTCGAGCACGCGATCGTGACCTCCCCCCGCCGCCGCTCCTCAACCTCCTTCCAGCCCCACTCCCCAAGTGCATTGCATGCATCACCAAGCGCCTCCGCCCGAAGACGCGGCACAGCCTCCGCACCCACACACCACCCCACCACCCTCCCCCCGCCCGGCGAGCTCTCCAGAGCCCTCGCCGGGCTCCACGACCCCTTCGCACTCGCCCCCGCACCCTCCCACTCCGGCTATCCCCAACCCAGCTACCACCTTGCGCGCCCCCCTCGACGACCCCCGCGCGTCCCGCCAGACCTCGACACCCGTCTCGTAAGTCGGCTCCTTGGCCCGGTCGCAGCGCTCCTCGACATCGTGGACGTACCTCCGAGCGCGGAGGCGCACGCGCGCGCCATCGCAGCGAGACTCGACGCGCTCGACGACCCAGCTAGCCCCGTCGAGCGGCGCCGCGCCCTGGTCCACGCGTACGCGAACGCGCGCAAGCTCGCGGCCTTCATCGCCGGCGAGAAAGTACGAACGGGCGAAGCGGCCGAGGCGCTCCTCGTCCTCCGGGACGAGCTGGGGAGATTCGTCCCGCTCGACGGACGCGAGTGGGCCGCCATCGCGGAGGACGTGCGGCGCCTCCCATAGCGAGATCATTAGGCGCTTGCATGTCATTATATAGTCGTAGTCATTATCACGCATTACACTTCGCCCCCTACACGCAGTCCTCCAACACCTAGGCCCACGAGTCCACCTTCGCGGCCCATTCCTCGGCGGGCACGACCTGCAGCCGCTCGAGCGCCTTTGCGACCTGGACGTTGACCATGGCGGCGACCCGCGGCCCCATGGGCACGCAGACGCGCGCGTGCGCCTCGGCGAACAGATGCCCCACGAGCGCGTACATTGCGTCTCCGCGCAGCCCCCCCTCCGAGCCGGGGAAGATGCGCTCCGGCGCGACGAGCGTGATCCGCGCGCCGGTGATCAGCTGCCCCGCGACGGCCTGGAGGAGCTGGCCGGCCTGCGCCTCGGGCAGCTCGGCGAGCGCCCCGGCGCACAGCACGATCCGCGCGGCCCGCACGTCCGGTATCCACGCCGCGACGGCCGTGCACGCGCGCGAGCCGCACGCCGGGGCGAGATCGGCGGCCGGGATCGGCCGGTACGTGATGACCACCGTGGGGGCGGCCACGGCGAACGGGCACGCGCCGGGGGTGTACTCCATCTCCACGAGTTCGGCGGACACGGGTATCGAGCCCACGCGGTCGGGGCAGGCGATGTGCACGCTGCCGGGCGCCATGTGTTCCGTGAGCGCGGCGGCGCGGGGGTCGGCCGTGGCGAGCTCGAGATGCCCGACGAGGGCGCAGCGCTTGCGCATCGCGCGCGTCGGCGGCGTCCGCAGCCCCGCGTAGGCCCCGGCCGGTGTGCGCGCCTCCACCCCCGCTGGAGTCGAGACGAGGACGGCGGAGCGCAGGCGGCGCGCGAAGAGCGCGTCCACCCGGTCGCGGAAGGCGGGGGAGGCGAGGCGGAAGGCCTCGAGCGCGTCCGCGCCGCTGTGGGACAGGATCGCGTCGAGGAGGTGCGGGAAGGCGGCGGCGTCGAGCATGAGAGTGGGAAGATGTTGTGATCGGAGGCGGTGGCTGATGTGAGAATGCTGTTAAGGCGGCCGGCACCCGATAAGCGGTCCGTGCGGAATGTGGAGGTGCGGAAGTGCCCGTGTTCCATCCCGCGTCCACGCGTCGGTCGGGCCACCCTCTACGCCGCTAGTAGCGGCTAGCTGGGCTGTGGGATGGGGCGTCGTGCCACTATCCTCTCGAGTGGGCGATCGTCTCACGCAGACTGGCGGTAGGCCGGGCTGGTGCTGTGCGGGGAGGTGTAGGGGCGAGTGCAGAAATGCTGGCACGGTCAGAAGTCGCCGAGCCAGGCACCGTTCGGAGACCCTAAACAACCGCGTTTCATCGATGTACAACCCTCACTGCCCAGTCCCTCCTAAGGCAGCGGGTGCGAACACGCACAGCCCTTTAGCGCGATGGCGTCGACATCGAGGGAAAACGGTTACTACAGGGTCAGCGCGCCCCTATTCCACTCACCTCCAGGTCCATCGCACACTCGGCGTCCAGAAACTCGTTGCGAATGCGGTGCGGGAGCTTGGGGTCCTTCTTGAGCGCGTCCGGGTCGGCCGCGAGGCGGCGGAGCAGCTCGTCGCGCACTGGGCCGGGCTCGGAGAGCGCAGCGATGGCATAAATGTATGTACATAAAGCAGTGGTCCCCCTCCGCCATCATGGCCGCCTCGGCGGCGTGCTTCTCGCGGTCGGTCAGGTTGGCGTCCGCGTCGGGCTTGAGGAGCTTGACGGCGTCGAGGTGGCGGCGACACTGGGCGTGCAGGGTGGCGAGGACGGACTCGGCGTGCGCGTCGGAGGTGATATCGGCGCCGAGGACAGCGGTAGGCTCGGCGGGGTTGGTAGAAGTGGGGGACATGCTGGGGAAGTGGTGAGAGGCTAGAGTCCTCGTGGGGGCATATGTGAGAAGCGCAGAGGCCGGGGCGAGGAGCGTGGGCGAGAATGGGATGCACACACAAGAGTGCGCCCCCCTCGCCCTCGTCATCGGCACAATGCCGCCGCAGGTGAATGCAGCCGACACAGTATTCATGCCCCACACTACACGCTACGGTGCCACCTTCTATGCGGGCGGGGCCTTCGAGCGGGTCCCACCAATGACCGCGAGTACAGCCTCGATGTCGATGAGGGCAGCCGCCTGGGTTCAGCACGTTCCTGCTCAGCTCACCTCCGGGTCCGTCGCAGCCTTCTCGGCCTTGGTAAGCTCCAAGTCGATACGCAAGGGAAGCTGCCGGTCCTTCTTGAGCGCCTCGGGGTCGGCTGCAATGCGGCGGAGCAGCTCGTCGCGGCGGTCGCCGGGGGTGCGGAGCATCATGGAGGTCGCGAGGTTCCAGTCCAGGGCGGCGGTCACCTCCTCCATCTCTGCCTTTATCGCTCGCTTCTCGCGCTCGTTGAGGGCACGCATGTTCTGAGCTGTGTGCCGGATGAGGCGGAGAGCGTCGAGGAGCCCCTCGGTCTGGTTACGCAGGGTGGCGAGGATGGCTGCGGCCTGCTCGTCGGGGGTGAGGCCACCGCCGTGGCTGGGCGGCTGAGCGGGGCTGGCTGGGTTGGGGGTGGACATTGGGGTCAAGTGGGAAAGGTGAGAGTTGATGTGGGCGAAATGGCGATGAAATAGGGTGAGGCGCAGAGGTGGGGGCGAGGAGGGATGTGCACACACATGGGGGCGCCACCGTCGTCCTCGCACTCTCCCCGATGTTGCTTGACACCGGCACAACCAGGCGCACGGGCAGAGAAGGGTTAGAGCCATCGGCATCACAACACGGCTACGGGTGCTACAGAGGCTCAGAAGGCTAGAGCGGGCTCTGGCTAGCAGCCGACAGGCAAAAGAGGAGGAATGGCTCCAGCTTCCGGGGATTGAGGGACGCCACCGTAGCCTCGACATCAATGCGTGCCGCAGCCTGAGTTAGCGCGCTCGGCGGCTGCTCACCTCGGGGTCCGTGGCGGCCATCTCAGCCTTGGTAAACTCGAGATACATGCGGTACGCGAGGTTGGGGTCGTTGTGCAGCACGTCCGGGTCGGCAACGAGATGACGGAGCAGCTCGTCGCGGAAGCGGCCCGGAGTGCGGAGCATCATGTCCGTCCCCGACCGGATGACGAAGGCATTCCCCCTCTCCACGCAGGTCTGCAGGTATGCGCGCTCCTCAACCTCGGTGAAGTCTGCGCTTGGATAGAGGAGGAACCGGATGGCGTGCAGGTCGGCGGTGGACTTGGCGCGCAGGTCGGCGAGGACGGCTTCAGTCAACGCGTCGGAGGCCGGGTTGGCGCCGGCGACATGTGCCTGAGCGGGCTGGGGGGAGCTGGTTGGGCTGGGGCTGGACATTCGGGAGAGGTGGTGCAGGAGGAGAGAGGAGCGATACGAAGAGAACATCGCGACGATGCGGGAGGAGGAGGGGGTGCCAGGGCGCCTGAGAGGCCGAGGAGATGTACCAGCACAAGAGTGCGCCACCCTCGCCCTGTGCGGTTGGGGACGACCCGAGAACGCCACTCCGAGTTGGACTCGCCATGACTTGGAGTGAGTCTCTTAAATGGCACATCTTGCCATCCACGGATCAACGGTGCGCTGATCGCAGCAGAATGAAGGAAAGTTTGGAACTGATTGCATTGAGAGCACGGGCCGATGGGTTTATGTATGTACCGAAATCTAGAGATCCGACGGCTCCCAAGACTCTAGAATGGCGAGGACCATGGACACCTAGAGTTAGTTGGCCCGTCCTCTCGTGACTCACCGCCGGGTCCGCGCTGTGGGGAAACGAGTCCTTGAACTGGATGTAGAGGTTGATCGGAATCATCGGGTCCTCGGTGAAGATCTCGGGGTTGGCAATCACGCGGCGGACGAGCTCATCATGCGCGGGGCCGCGGGTCACGAGGACGGCGTTGAGCATGCGCTTGTATCCCTCCACGGCACCGGCCAGAACGGAGCGGCCAGCGGGGGTACGTGGAGTATACAGGTGGGGGATCATCATGGCGTATGCGGACATGAAATGGTCCATGGCATGCGGGGTGAAGGCGGCGATGATGGCCTCGGCCTCGGCGATGGCGGCGGCGGTGGGGGCGCCCTGGGGAGAGGGGTTGGTCTGGTTGCTCGACATCTTGGAGTGGCAGTGGAGAGGGGCAGTGGAAGAGAGGCAGCGTTGATGCAAGAGCGGGATGGAAAGGTAGGGGAGGATTCCTCGAAGCGTCGGGACTCGGGGGCGAACGTGCCAGCTCGAGAGTACTCCAGCCCTGTCACACACTCGCATCCCTGCCGAAGCAATCAATAGTGCGAGAACGCCACGGCCTCCTTTCCTCGCATCTACCCAGCTCAGTACCTGAACACCTCTGAAGGCTTTCCCTCGCTATCAGCAGTTTGACATGGCTGAGTACTAGAGCATATGGTCGACAAGCTACAATCGTCCTTAATCACTCCTCTAGCGAGTCACATGCGGTTCGACCACCACCAGCTGCAGTGAATCAATCTCAATCAATAGAACCGTTGCATGAATGGCAGCTGATCACCCTACCCAAGGAGTTGCGCACGTAACACCGTACTATGTACTGCGCCGCCCGCTCCATAAGTTCCATGGCGATCTGGAGTCAGATGGCTGCCCGTTCGCCGCTCACCGAGGCGTCCGCGTTGTAGGGGAAAAAGTCCTTGAACTGGAGGTAGAGAGCGACTGGAAGCTTCGGCTCCTTGTCGAGGACCTCGGGGTCGTCAATGACGCAGCGAATGAGCGCGTGGCGGGCAGGACCGGGCACCACAAGGGCGGCGACCGTCATGTGGTATGCGCCCATCAACGCCCGGACACACACACGCTGCTGAAGCGGGGATAAGTGCGCGGGGAGCTGGATGTTGCGGAAGAGGTCGGCATACTCGGCTGCCTTAACGGTAATGTGGCGGGAGATGATGGCCTCGGCGTTGGCGCGCGCGGAGTTGGTCGGATCGCTGGGCATGGTGGACTGGTGGTGAATGGTAGAGTGAAGTGCGGAGAGGGTGGGAGAGGTGTAGGTGATGCCGTCGGGGGCGTGGCATCGAGGTGCGAGGACGTGGGGACTTGAGGGTACTCTGCGGTCGGCACATGGTGACTGCTGCCTCATGGCACTAATGTGAGAGCGCCACTCGGCAATCGGCGACTGGAACGAGGGGCCGATGAGTTGCGAGTGTACCAAACTACTCTCTGGTCACCACAACGTAGGCGCCCACCATTACGAAGAGGAGGACAGTTGCAACAGAGTGTATAAGAAGCGGTTGAGCCCACGGCGTACTATTCCATGGATAACGCAGCGAGCCCAACACCACTACTACTGCTGATTGCATAAGAGCCCAAGCCAATGGCTTTACCGAAATCTAGAGATCCTTCTCGACAGCCTCTACAACGAGGAGGGCCATGGACACCTGGAGTTAGTTGGCCCGTCCTCTGACCCACCGCTGGGTCCGTGCTATGGGGAAACGTGCCCTTGAACTGGACGTAGAGGCCGACCGGGAGGCTCGGCTCCTCGTTGAAGATCTCGGGGTTGGCAATCACGCGGCGGACGAGCTCATCATGCGCGGGGCCGGGGGTCGTAAGGACGGCGTTGGCCATGCGCTTGTATCCCTCCATGATATCGGCCATAACCAAGCGGCCAACCGGGGAAAGCGGCTTGGCACGCAGGTGGGGGAGGAAGTGAACGTAGGCGGACGTGAGATGGTCCATCGCATCGGGGATGAAGGCGGCGATGATGGCCTCGGCCTTGGCGATCGCGGCTGCGGTGGCGGGACTGGGAGGAGAAGGGGTGGGAGGGCCGGGGTTCGACATGTTGGAGAGGTGGTGGAAGAGAAGGGGGAGGGATCAATGGTGAGAGGCAGGTCTTAAAGTGTCGAGGAGGAATGTGCGTTTCCAAGAGTACTCCGGCCTCTGTCACACAGTGACACACTCGCATCCCTCCCGAAGCAAGCAACAGTGCGAGCGCGCCACTGCCTCGTTGCCTCGCCTCTACCGAGTGCACCTCCTTCGCTGCAAGCAGTTTGACATGCCTGAATATTCGAGCTGGAGCGGTCAAGCACCCAAGCATGCGGGTCTACAAGCTACATACAATCCCTAAGCGGCTGGGACGACACCCATGAGGCGGAGGATCTCGAGTGCCGTGGCGATCTGGAGTCAGCTCGCCCCCTTCTACCTCACGTCGTGGTCGGCCTCAGGGTGCCCATACGAGTCCTTGAACTGGATGTAGAGCTTGTACAAGAGCCAGCGGTCGTTCCGCATGGCCTGTGGGTCGGCGACGAGGCGGCGGACGAGCTCCTCGCGCGCCGGGCCAGAGGTGAGGACAGCGATAGTCAACTTGCTGCTGCCCAGCAGGTAGCGGTAGTACATGATCCGGTCAATGGCTGAGACGGGGGGAGGGGAACCCGGGAGATGGCGGGCGTCGCACTCGCGCGTGCGGACGTAGCAGCGGAAGTCGTCGGCTAGGCGGGCGTGCCGGCCTGGCTCGGCATCGAGGCGGGCGCGGATGCGCGCTTCGGCCCGGGCGATGGCAGCCTCGTCCTGGGGCGGGCGAGGCATGGTGGTGGAGAGTAAAGCACGAGGGGAGGGGCGTGTTATGGGCGGTGGAGTGATTGTTGCGGCGATGGCTGGCAGCGCCGAGGACGAATGTGCTGCCCAAGGGCACTCCGGCCTTCGTCACATGCCCAATACCGGTCAGGCAAGTGAGCGCTGGGCCCGCCCCCAGTTCCCCTGGCGAGATTGACCCGATTAGAATGCAGGGAGCGGCGCGTCAGAGGTGAGAGAGCGCTTGGCGTCAGCTCCAATGTTGGGTCGTGAGGTACAGAGCTGGTCATTCCGACTTGCTACTGCAACAGATCCCCCTTCCTAGGGCGACGATCCCTCCCTGCCTGGGCCCCCAAACAGCCCCGTCGACCGGAGCGCACGCATACCCATAGCGACCTGGTATCAGCCTATCCCCCCCACCCTGCGCACCTGGGGATCGGCGGCAGCCTCGGCCGAGTGGAACTCGAGGAAGAGACGGAACGGGAGGTTCTGGTCCTTCTCCAGCGCGTCGGGGTCGGCAGCGAGGTGGTGGAGCAGCTCGTCGCGTGTACGCCCGGGGGAGAGGGCGAGGAGTAAGATACGGTTGATGGCCTCCAGGTGCAGGCGAAGCCAAGGCTTGTCGCGCGGGCTGGTGTTGGTGTACTTTGGCAGGTCGCGGAGGGCCGAGGCGTGCGTGTGCGCCTGGCGTTCCAGGCACGCGGCGATGATCGCCTCGGCGTTGGCGTAGGCTGATTTGCGGCCGCGTGGCTCTGTGGAAGCGGGCCGATGTCGGGGATCGTGGTGGGGAGGGCGGACATCTCGGCGACGCCGGGGGGCCGGTGGCCGGGGGTGGGACGCGGCATCTTGGCGGCGCGATACTTCTTGGACCGGCCGGGCATCTGAGAGGTATGGGGGAGTCTAGAGAATGCGGAGATGCTGGGGGACGTGGAGGGTGGGTTGACGATCTGCGCGGCCGGGGTCGAGCCAAGGATCGGTGTGCTGGGCCGATCCACCCTTGCCCTTCACATTCCGCTCCGTGTGGCGGCGGGTGCGCTGTGGTCCCCGAAGATGCCCCATACTACGTCCGAGCAGGAGGCGCAAGGTCAGCAGGGCCTTGCGCGCCTTGCGGGCGCTTGTGTGCTCGGCGTCGCGGCGTCAACACACAGTCTGGAGTTGGAGTTGGTGAGAACCGAGATTGTCGGCCCAGGGACTCGGCCGATTGAATCTTATCTCCACCTCGCCCCTCGGCCCAGCCATAACTGCAGTGTGGATGAGTGTCTCCATACGTGCAGACGGCTCAAGTCGTGGACCAAGGCCTCTGGGTGCATGCATACTACCAGCGCTCTTGACCGTGCTTGAGCGACTGCAGGCGCCATCCCGCCACTCGCGGCGTTATCCGTGCCTGCCTCACGCTCGGGCTGTGCAGCAGGAGGGTTGTTTGGTTCCGGCTGTGCCAGCTGTTATCACAACCCCAAACAACCGTCACCATCGCAACTGCAACTTCACCAACTTCACCACTACCCAGTCCCTGTCAACATGCGCACCCGCGGCGCCGCCCAGCGCGCTCTGGTCCCCCCTCTCCCCCCCGTCCTCCTCGACTTCCGCGGCTACCCGCACATCATCCACCGCATCCTCGAGCTCGCGCCCGGCCCCGCCCTCCTCCGCCTCCGGGGCACGTGCAAGGACCTGCGCGCGCGCGTCGACGCCGCGCTGCTGCACCACATCGTCCGGGGGTCCGACGGCGTCTTCCGCACCCCCGACAACACCGCGCTCCCCCGCCGCCGCTGGCTCAAGGCCGACAAGGAGCACGTCCGCACCATCGAGTTCGCACCGCAGCCCAACGACGACGACAACGTCGAGTCCACCGCGCTCTCGTGGGAGGACATCCCGGCGTGGGTCTCGTCCCTCGAGCGCGTGGACACGATCCTCTGCCCCGCGACGTGGCACCTCTGCCCGCCCCTCCCTCCACACTCAACCTTTGTCTCCACCCAAGTCCCCTTCCGGCCCGTGCAGTTCGAGCTCGCCCTCCGGCCGGGGGGACGGATCGTTACCTTGGTGCGAGAGAAGCGCGCCGAGGCCGAGATGCCCGACTTCATCGACGAGTTTGGGAGGGAGAGCTACGACGCAACCTTCATCTTCCGGGAGCCGGAGCGCCGTAACCGATGGCCGGGCGACGTGCTCGGGCGGATGCTGGCGCTGCTGGGGCGCACGGTGTCCAAGCCGCACATCACGCTGAACTTTACGTTTGTCAACACCGAGGCGTGGTCGAGCGAGCCGAGGGCGCAGCTCTGCGAGAAGATGCGCGGAGCCTCGGGCATGGGCGAGGAGGAGTTTGCGCGCCGGGTGCGTTTCCTGTCGCTGGATGAGTACGCTACGGCCGTGGGACGGACACAGTTTAGCCTCGAGCTGGGGCTGGAAGGCAATGAGAGCTGAGGTACGTACACGCTCGCGCGAGAGCTAAGACAGCTACCATGCATCGCGTCCTTCGCGCTAGACCGCGCCATCGTCCCTCTACTGACTACTTCTCGACGGGGGTGCCATGCTTCTTCAGCAGCCCCTCGATGTACTCGCACATCTGGGGTCAGCGCACCCTCCCCGGGCCTACCTCTGGATTATTGGCGCGGAACTCGAGGTAATAAAAGTGCCGGTGGATGCGGTGGGCGAGCTCGGGGTCCTTCTCAAGCGCGGCAGGGTCGGCCTCCAGGTGAGTGAGGAGTTCGTCGCGCGGCGCCCCGGGCTCGCGCAGCATGTGCGCAGCGATCGAGATGTATTGAACGAGGGCATGCTCCTCACGGACGGAAACCCAGAGCCCGCGCTTCTCGAGATCGGTGCGGGCCGCGGAGTGGGCGTGGCGCAGGAGCTCGATCGCGCGGATGTGCGGACGCTGCTGGAAGTAGAGCTTGCGGAAGTGCTTGCGGGCCAGATTGTCCTTGGCGGTCTCGGCGGTGGCAAGGGTGGGGTAGATCGCGGTCGGGCTGGCGTCGGCGGCCGTCGTGCTGGACTCGGGGGCGGCGCTCGCCGGCGTCAGACTGGCCGCGGTGGGGTTGCTGTCACTGGATGGGAGTGGCGACGTGGGACATGCTGGATGGAAGAGATGAGAGTCGGAACAGAAGGAGTGAGTTCCAAGGTGGGTCACGGACAAGCGTCACGGTCGGCCTCCCCCTTGGGGCGACGAACACAGATGTGCTCGCCGAGGACAATCCGGCCGTCGTAGCATGCCGAAAGCTGCGGGGCGAGGAGGGGAGGAGCAATGTGCAATACGCCGCTCGCATGCTGGGAACGCAGACGTGGCGCGCTGATCACCCACACACATACAAGTACCCTTTTCGTCCACACGTACCTCTTCTTCTCTCTCAACCTCTTCATCCTCCTCTCCTCATCCTCCTCGCGTCTCACACCACAACCCCAAGCCACCCTACCACCATGCCCGTCAACATGACCCAGATCATCGCGCTGCGTGAGTACATGGCCTCTGGCTCCCCGATCCCCTTGCGAGTCGTTTGCGTGTGCTCGCTCTCATCACCTGCTCGCCAGACCTTCACCTATTCGTGGCGCACCGCCGCGGCCACACGACGCTAACTGCAGGCCGCGAGAGTTACGCGCTCGGCGCCACCATCGACCTCGTCGCCCTCGGCGATAACGGCACCCTCTACACCTCTTTCTACTCGTTTCGCGAGCAGAAGCACAAGCACCCCAACGGCAACTGGCAGAGCCTCGGCCACCCGCACAACCTTCCCTTCGCCAAGGGCACCAACTTTGCCGCCGTCTCGCGCCCCTACAACAAACTCGAGGTGTTCGCCATCGCGGCTGACGGCGCCTGCTACCGCGCCAAGTTCAAGGCCGCCGCCGCCGGCTGGGCCGGTAAGCCCAACCGCGGGGGCGACATCTGGTCGCTCTTCGCCGGCGGGGGCAAGTTCCCTCCCGGCGCGCCCATCGTCGCCATCTCCCGCAGCCCGTACCACGTCGACATCTTCGCCATCGGCGAGGGCGAGGTCAAGACCGCGTGGACCTACGCTGAGAGCACGGTCGGCGACTGGCGCTCGATCGGCCGCCCCGCGGGCTCTCCCCTTCTCACCGAAAGCTGCAAGATCGCCGCCGTGGCCGTCGCGAAGCACGGCCACTACCTCATCATCAGCGGCGAGCGCGAGGACGACATCTGGGCGCGCCGCTGGAACCGCAGGCCTCGGCCTTGGACACGCCTGACCACCCACACTCCCTGGACCAACGGGCAGGCCGTCTCACCCGTGGCGCCCCCCGCCTCGGCCATCTCGGCCGTCTGCTCCGCCTTCGGCGAGGCCGACGTCTACGTGGCGTTCGACAACGGCGAGGCCTTTGCCTCGTGGACGACGCGCGGGTCGTGGAGCCCCTTCGAAGCGCAGGGCTGCGGCAAGCTCCAGCCCGGCAGCCCGATCACAGCGGTGCTGGACGGCAGGGCTATCCGCCTCTTCGGCCTCCGCACCGATAGCACGGTGGTCACGACGATCGTGTACCCCCGCCGCGCCCCGCCCGAGTGGACCGAGCTCGGCGCCAAGGGCCAGTTCCCGCCCGGCACCAATTTCGCCGTCATCACCACCAATTGGTCACAGCAAGTCATCTACCTCTACGGCATCACGCACGAGGGCACGGTCCTCACGACCGAGGTGACGCACGGCAAGGGCGGCGAGTGGAAGACTGTCGGGGGCAAGGGCTCCGTCAAGTTCTGCCACGCGACCGGTGGCGTCCGCCTCCTCAAGTCTGCGCAGCGCAATACGCCGGCCATCCAGGCCGAGGCGTTCTTCGGCGACAACGAGGTCAAGATCTCCGGCTCGGGGTTTCCGCCGCACACTTCGTACCGTGCAATTCTGCGCCACTGCATCAACCCCGACATGCAGCAGGAGTTCTCGGGGGCGATCTGCACCACCGACCGTGGGGGGTGCCTCGCGTGCCGCCTCCCCGTGCTTAGCATGACGAGTCCCAACGCTGGCCATGCGCCGGCCCCGTCCAAGGCCGAGTACACGCTCGAGATCAAGGTTATCTGCGAGGGCGGGCAGGCGGCGAACACGTTTGTGCGCGTCCCTGGAGAGTGAGCGCCAGGCCGGCTAGAACACGGGCAGCAGCTGGCCTCGAAGTGGCGTAGATTTCTTCTGTACATGATATGAAGGAAGTGCTGATGCTGTCAAGTCGTGGCGAGGTGCCACTGCGCCGAGCCATTCGGGTGCGTTGAATAGCGGAGCCAATTACAGTGATGGATATTAGGAAACCAGGCCATTAGGAAGGCCGCAAAATCTCCAAGGGGTTAGTTAGCCTTGGTGGTTTGGCCGATTTGGGCCGTTTTCGGCAGTCTCAGCGACATTGGTGGCGCAAGTTCGTACGGGCCGTCAAGGCATCTGGGGGGCTCTGGAGAGCTGGAAGACGACGTTGGGCGTCAGAAACGGCAGCGCAGATTGCCTCGGAAGTCAGTCGCGGATCGACCTCCACTCTCGCGATCCAGGCACGGCTGCCCCACAACTCCATCATCGCGGCTTTCGATCACAGCCCTGCCAGCCTGCGAGCAAGAACTTTACGCCCTCGTGCGACTGATCGCCAGCGAGCGCCGGCGCACACGTGCCACGGCAGCAGGGGTGAGGCGGAGTCGTACATGGCCCATGGACACTATAGATTACAGGACAGATGCGTGATGATGCGAGTCTTGGTGTTCTTGCTCGGGGCGCTGTGTAAGCTTCCTGTTAGGGGTCATCAGCTTACCTAGATGGCGCACTTCATCTGCAGCGGCGTCATCTTGGGCTTGGACTTGTGCCACTTGTCCACGACGTCGCGGTAGCCCTTCTCGTCCACCAGGTGGTGGGGGACGACGTACTCGATCTCGTCGCGGCCGATGAGGTACTCGAGGCCGCGGTAGCCGTCCTTGAACTTGCGGGGGAAGACCTTGATGACGCGGAACGGCTTCGTCGAGTTGGCGGCGCGCTCGCGGGCGCCGAACACGTCCGTGCTGCCCTTGGTCTGGGGCTTGGGGGGCGGGCTGGCGCGGCGCGGGCGGCGGCGGAGGGTGGGCGGCATCGGACCGAGCTGTGTGCCGAGGGAGGGTGTGCCGAGGGAGGTGTGTGATGACGCGTGTGCGGGCGCTGCGCAGTGGAGCGGGGAGGATGTGCGGTGCGTGAGGATGCTGTGGAGGGCGTGAGGTGATGGCGGTGGCGATGAGAGGAAGGTTAGTTGGAGGATGAGAGATGGGGAGAAGAGAGAAGGTGAAAGTTGGATGTCACCGCATTTATACCCCTCACCACCCACAACCATGCCAACCAACCTTCCCTCCCCACCTTCCCTCCCCCAGCTCATCTGTACAGCTGTGCATCTTGTAGATCTGTGCGCAGAACGACGTCCATTGGCCCAACCAGCGTCCGTGCGCGGCATGCAGCTGACCCCAGGGCGCAGACGCACAGACTCGTCACATTGCGGCGCCCCTCCCCCCACGGCCCCCACACCGCATACAACCTGCGTAGTCTGCTCGGCACAGCACTTCTCACGGCTCACACTGCATCTGCAACTCCGTCATCGCCGGCCCACTCGCCCACCACGCATCCACCACCGCCCGCCACCCCCGCTTGTCGACGAGGTAGTGGTTCACGCTGTGCTCGACGTGCACCCGCCCGATGCGGTACTGCAGCCCCCAGTGGCCGTCCTTGAACTCCCGGGGGTGGACCTCGAGGACGCGGAAGGGCGCCTTGGAGAGGGCGCCGATGCGGCGGGCCTCGGCGACGGGGACGCGTTTGGTGCCGGCTCTGGGCCTTGAGTGTGGCTTGGAACGCTTCGGCGGCGGCTTCGGCGAGTGCTTGGAGCTCGCCACCCGCCTCTGGGGTGCCATCTGGAGTCAGGGGGTGGCCTACCTCAGGCTGCTTACCTTGATGGCCTTGATGAGTGGGTTGCAGAGAGGAAGTGAGGAGGCAGAGAGGGGTGGGTGGTTTCTTATGCTGCTGAGCTGGAGCACTCTCATCCCTGAGGCTCTTGGTCCACCTCTGCAGTACTATGGGCAGCTGGGCATCTAGGACTCCTCCAGGCCTCCAGGCCTCCAGGCTGGCAGTACACCTGGCCCATGGCATGTATCGGGTATCGCCGATGCATACCGACGCATGCCCCTGGCCTTCGGCGCCGATAACCGACTCCAACCCGATTTGCCCTCAAAGTGTATCATGAGCGATCACATTGTGACTTGGCGAGCTCTCGGGACGTGCTATGCGTCTACATTACCGCTGCTCGGGGCCTCCATTCAAACGATGGATCACATGTCCTCTCTCATGCAAAGTAGCGTGAGCCCGAGGCCTCCTGGCACCCGTCGTCGCTGTCCTGCGACCGTGACACCCGTGGTTCGACGTCGGCACAGAGGGGCGTGGGGAAGAGCCACACAGTGACGCGATGAGAAGCGGGCACAGCTGGATCAACAGACTGTGGCGTCACCTGTCAATTGTCCGACGACGCTAAGAAGTGGCGTACATCAGCGCTGACATTCGTGCCGATGGGCCCTACAGTGGAAGCATGACGTCCCTGCCCCCGGGGCATCATTGTTGGACATCAAGCCCTCCTCGCCAATGCCCGTGAGGTGAGTGGCACTGCGCTTCTCTACCAGCTTGAGCGTGGCTGTTGGGCGGCTCCAGCCGCGTGCATCAACTACAAGCGCTACAGTTTACCACCGCGGCAAGCTCTGCCCCCGCCATACCTGCACCTTGGGAACGGTGAGATACGGGGCCGGCAGCCGCTTCTGCCACTTCTCAATCTCCTTCACCGCCGCCCGATGGGTCTCCACCCACTCCCGCTCCAGGTCCACCACGGCCTGCAACCACTCCTCGCTCTCCTTGACCTGCGCGGTGAGCACGGCGATTTCGGTATGCATCATGTCTTCCCGATCGTGGATGAATCGCTCCGCGGCGGAGAACGGGTACGCCTGCGCGTTGCAGACCGAGATCATGGTTTCGGCCTTGGACAGGGTGCCGTTGGCGGACCACATGGCATAGTTGTCGCGCACCCACGGATTGTCACTCGTTGGTGGGGTGTTGGCGTTCAAGATCGTCTGCGTCCAGAAGAGCGTAACGGCGCGTCTCATGGCTCTCCACTCGTCCCAGATGCGAGCGCGGTGAAGCAGGAGGGAACGGCGCTCGTTCTTCAACCCGTGAAGTCGGCCTTGCGCCTGGAACCTCTGCTTGGCAAAGCGGTTCCGAGCCTGTGTTTCGAGGATCAGGAGCTGCGTGCGGTCGGCGCCAAGAATGTCAAGGAACGCCCCGTCGATGAGGACGGGTGTCGAGACCGCCCGCCGAAGCGCTTTCTCCCAGCGAGCATAAATGATCGGGAAGCGATGAGGGATGGCGGGCTCCTCGAGGGCTGGGATCAGGACTTTGGTTCGCAGGTGAACATACCTCGTAGAAGTTGGGTGCTGGCCGTGTGCCACTCGTCAATGGCCCGTTGGTGCATGACCCCTTTGAAGGTGCGATGAGGGTGAGTGAGCCAGGTCGTGGAGGGAAGGCTGGTCGGAGGCAGACAGCAGTCCCAGTCATCTGGGACATCTGAAATCGTACTTGGAGGCGGAGTTGCCGTTGCACAGGTGACGGAGATGTGTGGTACTTTGGTTAGCACTGCCGTTGTTAGGGCTTACCTTGGGGTCCGAGACTCGCCGCTGATGCGAGACTCTCTGTGATGCCCGGGCTCTCCCCGAAGTCGAGGGTCTCCGCGGAGGCCAGACTCTCCGCGGAGATGAGCACCCAAGAATCGGGCCTAGGTGAGGTGCGGCGAAGCCGATACCCGTTCGCCTGGGGAGGATAGGGCGGGTCGTTGAGGGAGAGGAGAGAGACGGAAGATGACGGTGTTGAGGGTGATTCGCGGGCAACCGCTGGCGTCAGCGGCTTCGGGACGTCACTTACGCTCCCTCCTTGGCAGGTCGACCAGTACGTTGGTGTTGAAGGTGTCCATGGTGTGGAGGAAGGTGACCGCCGAGCGGTTCGACTGCGGAAGGGGTCGATGAGGGGTTGAGAACGCGAGAGCTGAGGGAGGATGGTGTAACGGGCGAAATGCAAGGAAATGGGTTCACGAACTCGGGGGAGTGTTAACAAGGTTGGGACAAGTGGTATTGAGGGAGTGGATGAGATGGGGGAGAGAAACGAGGTGAAAGGGAGATGTGAGATGTACAATCGTGACTTTTGGAGAGGAAGGTTGGAGGAAGAGAGCGAGAGATCCTGGCGAGGGCGGGTATAGGTGCGAGTCTGTGAAGGGGGATTGGAGGCTACGTGCAGGCCGTGCAGGGAAGGTGCATAAATACGAACCGTAGGAAGCCGCAGTCTAGTTCAAGCCCAAGTGTGCCATCAATCCGTCCTCGACGACGCCCTCCCCGTGAAGGCCCACCAGGCATTGGCCGATTGTCTCCATCATGTCGCCTGCCAGGTCCGCGCGCCAACCCTCGATCTCGGCGTCGTGAAGCTCGCGCTGGACTTGGTTTATGCGTTTGGTAGCCGTCTCGATGTCACAGCGCGCCTTGCCAATGGCCCAGTAGGAGTCGCGCTAGAACTTGTCGAAGTCGATAGGGTGCCCCCCGTTGAACCACAGTTTGATGGGGCCGTCGGTGAGCCGCCCGTTGAGTGACCACACCGCGACGTTGTCGTTTACCCAGGGATCCTCCTCCGTTGCTGGCCGTCCCCCGCGCTTCGTCATCGCCACCACAAAGCGCCCGACAATGGCATGCACCCGCATCCACTCGTCGTGGTGGAGGGCCTTGGTCATAACGGCGTTTTGACGCTCCAGCCTGGCGTTCATGAGCTGTTGGTATATGTTGCCGCGCTGGAAGTAGCGGTGGTCTGCTTGGGTCGCTAGCTCGTGGGCGAGGAGATAGTCAGCCGCGAGGGTGGTGATATCGCGCCTGCGGATCAGGGCGGGGTCGTCGAACAGACGTTTGAGCTGCTTCTCCCAACGAGCGGCATAGCCCTGGGGATGATTCCGGCCGTCGTCGGGGTCGCCCTTCTGCACAGCTAACATCAGCGTTGGCGGACGGGGGTCATACCATAGTAGTAGGCATGCCACGCCTTACGCCACCGGTAGAACGCCTTCTGGCGCTTGCGGCGCGCGTGCTTGTGCCGGGAGAGGGAGAGCCGGGCGGAGATCGAGAGGGTGAACCGTCGCCCGGGTCTCTCTTGCGGGCGGCCAGTAGATGTCGGTGGCGCTGGGAACTCTGGGTTGTTGGACATGACACGATGGGGAAGGGAAAGGTAAGAGGTTGAAGACGAGGAGAGTATAGAGATGGGAGGAAGGTCGATTCAAGCCGAGGAGAGAGTAGAGTTGGGAGGAAGGTCAATGCAGCTGCGCAGCCTCACACTACACCGTCATCTTCCGCAGCTGCAACCCAGCTACCGCGTCCACCTCTCAGACCATTCACTACTGCTACTCTTTAGGTGTCCTCGGTGTCCGAGGAATACCATCATTCCTATGGCCCGCTGCCCATTGAGAGATAGGGTAGCCGCAGGGTGGTTCATGTCACAGCGATCTCGCACCAACAGCACAACCCGGTGCTGTCAACAACCTGAGACATCCACGGCCGGTGAGTGGCAAACTGCCACTGTCGTGCCTGGGGCGAGGTGGAGGTGGAGGTGTCCCAGCAATTTGCCGCCCAACGGATCCCTCCACCTCCATTCCACCCACACTCCCATGGCCATCCCCGCGCCTCCGGGCGCCCTCTTTGCCAACCTCGGCGACGCAGTCCTCGTAGAGGACGCGGACGAGGAGGTCAGTGCATGCTTCAAGGCGATTGTGGCCGTGCACACACCGCACGCAGGCCGCTTGGGCTGGCTCCCAGCCCCGACCTTCCCCCACCCATTCCCACCTCCCTCTGCCTGCGCCTCGCTGCGCCCGCTCACACCAGATCATGGATCTCTACATTGGCCTCGAGGAGCACACGGGCGGGCTGGGGTATCTCGATGGCCGCGCACCCGAGCTGTCGCTCACGCTCGAGCTCGTGCCCGCTGCTGTGGAGGTGGTGGTGGACGAGCATGCGGGCAAGCGGCGGATGCGGCGGAAGGAGAAGGTCAAGGCCGTCGAGGCCGTGTCCCTCGACGTTGTCGTGACGCAGGATCCTGGCGCATTACGGACACGAAGTGGCGAGACGGGCAGTGTGCTCTGGCGCAGCAGGTGAGTGCCTCTCACCCCATTCCGACGTCCACCTTCCTCGCCCCCGGTCGGTGACCTTCCCCTTCGGGTCGAGCTGCTTACCCCGTGCTCTGGCTCACACCAGCTTCCATCTCGCACGGCACGTCCTCACGCAGGCGCTCTTCCCACCTGCTATGCCGCTCCTGTCCCTGCCCGCGCTCGCCTCGGCCAAGGTCCTCGAACTCGGGGCAGGAACGGGCGTGCTGGCGTCGCTGATCGCCCCTCTTGCCGCGACGTACACCGCGACCGACCGACAGGTGAACCTCAAGCTCGTGCAGCGGAACGTCGACAACAACGCCGCCGCCGCCGTCAAGGTCGCGACCAAGGCTCTGGGCGGAGAGCGGCTGCCCGCGACCACGGCCGAGCTCGACTGGGAGCAGGTCTCAGTGGCGCGCGCCCGCGCACAGGCCAAGGGCGAGATCTACGCCCTGCCCGCCGGCTCGCCAGGCGCCGACGCCGACCTCGTCCTCGGCGTCGACTGCATCTACAACGAGCACCTCGTCCAGCCGCTCGTGGACACGCTCGCGGCGGCGTGTGCGCGCGGCGCGGTGGCGTGGGTCGTGGTCGAGAAGCGGTCGCCGGAAGTGGTGAGTGATGCTGTTCCAGATCGCCCCTCCCCCTTACCCAAACACTCGGGCGAGGGGTTGCTAGACTGTGACGCATGGGGTATCCGGCAGCGAGGTTACATGTCGTTCCCGCCTCCTGTCTCGCATCTCGAGAGACCGAGATTGAATGCCGGCTTGGTCGGCCATGCTCCGCGTGACCTCTGCTCTTGCATCATCGGCAGCTAAAATGCTGCGGTCTTGCGCTGCCCCACCCCCACCTACCACCCCCACCTATCATCCCGCCATTCTCCATCACGCGCTACTGGTCACGGCGAACTTGCGGACGACGCTGACGGCAGCTGACGCACTTTGTCGATACTTGGCAGAGTGACCCGGCGGGGTTCACCATTGTGCGCTTGGGCGACGAGGCGATGGGTCGCTGGGAGGGGGAGCGGGGGCGCTGGGTTGGGTGGGTAGGCTGGACCAAGAAGACTACGTGACCTCGACCGCGAAGCCGAGAGCACGTCTCCGGCCTGCTGCCTGCGCCTATTCATGGCGTCCATTCTTTCCGCGGTTGTCCCTGGCCCAGACACACAAACATGGCGGCGTGGCGTCCTCGCGTCGGCCGATGTCACCATCGACGGCTGGGCTTCTCCACATGCTTACATGACGTCGGAAGCTTGCGCGTGAGAGTGACATGTGTATGCAGACACGCTTGGCGTACAACAGCGTGACTCATATTATGAATGTTTGTGTCCCAGACGCGAGATACGAGAGAGGTGCTGGATGGATGGGTCCTGCCAGGAGCCGACGCGTTTGTGCTCTTGTCTGTTCCCTGCGGTGCCTCAACCTTGCTTGCACAGAGATCCGGACGACGTTTGCAGCTCACAGCAGTCGCAGTCAGATGACAGCACCCGCGTCACCCTCTTTTCTGCCATCCTTCTGTCCTCATGCACCCTCGGTCCAAATCGCCCCGGCCTGGCCACCCGGAAGACCCTGGGTGGCCTATCGCTTCATCCTCGGAGTTCGCACCTATGAACCCCCCGCAGGAAGTGGAACTGAATGGGAGTCAGGAGGAGAGAATGAGGGTGACTAGTGACTGCAGCAGTCAGAGGAGAGAAAGAGGAGAGCCGTGTCAGGGGTTTTTAGGAGATCAGGGGCGGTAGTTCACATTTTTAGGGCACAAGCGCCAAACACTCCGTCCGTGCCACCTTCCCCTCTCCCCTTGTGCGTGGTGCCTGGGTGCCGACCCGGCGGGTGTCTGGTGCGCGCGTCTTGCCTCGTCGTCCATCGTCCACCTTCCCCCGGCTCCCTCCCTCTCCTCCCTCCCCTCCCCTCGGACGGCTCTCTCTTGGCTGGGAGCTAGAGTGAATGGCAGCTAGCGCCTCGTACCGTCTCGCCATCTCTCTCACCCTTCTCACCATCATCCATCTCTCTCTCTCTCCCTCATCCCATCCGTGCTTCCTCCTCCTCCCCCCTTCTACTCCCTCGTCGCTCTTTACTCCTTTCTACTACCACATCTCCGTCTCCTTACCTTCAACCAGCCACCCACTCCGGCAACCCTTCACTCACCTTTCCTCGTCCTTCCTCTTCTCAAACCCCTTGCTTCCCCACACCAAAGCACCAACCCCCCCTCCTCCCCCTCCCCCTCGAATCGCTTTCTCGCACCAACCTTCTTCAAGTCGCGTACACAGGCCACACGCCTATCCCCGACTTGTTCTTTTGACTCTTTGACTACTTCTCCCCCAAAGGTGAGTCGCTATCACTCTGTCATACGCGCGCGGTCACCCGAGGACGGGTCGAGTTGGAGGCTTGGGTGGTGTGGAGCCAGGTCGACCACAGTCTCATGGTTTTGAGGACCGCGTGTTGGTAGTGATGGAGATGGGTGACGCCGCTATGACCACCTCGCCGTCCCTTTGTCTGTGCTGACGCCTCGACGCCTTCTCCTCGTTGTGTCCCGCCCTGTGCGCTTTGCCATTTCTCTATCCCTCACACCCTCCCTCTCTATCGCCCACGCCAATCTCTCTTTCGCTCTTCCCACTCCAGTCAGCACAACAATGGCCTCTCAACAGCAGACTGGAGTCGTCGGGCCCCCCGCCCAGGCCTCGCCGACGCCTTCGACCCCCCCTCAGCAGTCGTCGGCTCCCCCTCCCCAGCAGTCGTCTGACAGACCTCCCCCTTCGTCCAGCAACAACCCTCCCCCGTCCTCTTCGGCGCCGCCGTCTCCCTCTTCGTCTCCCGAGCCGTCCACCCCCCCGCCCGAGCCGTCCTCGTCCGACACTCCTACTCCCTCGGTCGAGACGCCCACGACCACTCCCAGCACGTCGGCGACCCCATCCGAGTCCTCTGTGGTCCTGGTGACCAGCACGAGACCATCCTCGTCGGCGGTCATTGCCCCGTCTTCGTCCGAGTCGTCGACCTCGACCCTCACCCAGACTAGAACCGTCAACCAGAGCGGCCCTGCGCTCAACACGTCTGGTCGTCCTACCAATTCGGCCGCTGCTGGTAACGCTGGCAGCGACTCCAGCTCGGGCCTTTCTGGCGGTGCCGTGAGTTGACCTGCAGCGCTGAGCGCGTTTCAGAAGAATCCCCCACTGACCCTGCAGATTGCTGGCATTGTCATCGGTGTCATTGCCGGTATTGGCCTCATCGCCTTCCTCGCGACTGGCTACCTCCGTCGCCGCTCGCGTGCGCGCCGCACTGCCAACCGCTCGTCCATGTTCGAGCCCTGGCAGACGGCTGTTGCGACCGAGGACCCCGGCTACGAGAAGTCGTCGTACCCCATGGACACCCAGCCCTCGTTCCCTCCCGGTGCCGACCAGTTCGACCCCAACTATGGCTACCAGCAGGGCGGCTTCCAGCAGTACCCGGACGCGTACGGCCAGTACCCCAACCAGGGCCAGTTCGCTGCTGGCTACCCTGAGGGTGCTGCTGTCGGTGCGGGTGTCGGTGCTGGTATCGCCGGTGCCGGTGTTGGCGCTTACGGTGCCCAGCAGGGCTTCGAGGGCCCGACCTCGCCCCAGCAGAACCCCGCTGACGCGCCCCACCCCATGTCGCCCCCTGCCTCGTCTGCCGGGCATGCCGCTGCCGCTGCTGGTGTCGCTGGCGCCGCTGGCGTCGCCGGTGTTGCCGCTGCTGGTGCCGCTGCTGCGGGTGGGAACGCCCCAGAGGGTCTTCACGACGGCATGATGGTCCGCGTCAAGGTCGGCTTTGTGCGCTCCCTCGAGGACGAGCTCGGTGAGTACCAGATCTTCCTTTTCGCTTGGCGCAACCGTGCTAACGCGCAGCCATCACCCAGGGCCAGCAGCTCTACCTCCACACGACGTACGACGACGGCTGGTGCCTGTGCGAGGACGACGCGCACAACCGCGGTGTCGTTCCCGTCAGCTGCCTCGAGCCCTGGACGCAGTAAGTGTGCCCGAGGCTTGTGCCAAAAGGCGCGAGCTGCGCACGCGCACATGCTCCATCTCGATCCCCCAAGTAGATGCGTGTGTAGCTTCGACACCTGCACATGCCAGCCGTGTACCCTACCCTGGCCGGGCGGACGGCGTGTACTGGTGCGCATGCCCGCAGGTAGATCCTGCTGTCGCCCGGTCAATGGACACTCGTTTAGGTATATTGTTTGGATGTATGGTTGTTGCTTTCGAGGGTGGGTGTGGGGCTGGACGTGGGTGCGGGCGTGGGGGCGTGGGCGAGGGCGCTCTGTGGGTCCAGGCGAGCTGGAGCCGCGGCCAGGGCGTGGGCGAGAATCGAGTGCGAGGCAAGCTGTAAACAGGGAGGATGCATTGCGTGCGCACGTGAAGACGACACACGCGGCGATGAGCTCATAGAGGCATGGTGGCGCCCATGGCGGCCGATGGCGGGTGCGAGCGTGCGAGCGTGAGACAACTCCGAGATCCCAGGCGCAACGCGACACGCCGCCCCGTGCCTGTCCACCTCCACCGCCCATACCACCCAGAACCCGAAATCACTCTTGCTTCCTCCGCAACACCATGCTCCCCATCGTGGCCGCCGTCGCCGCCGTCCTAGCCAGCATCCTCATGTTCGGATTCGGGAAGAAGCGCTTCGACCCCGCGGGCCAGGTGAGTGCAAGGGAACGGGAGACGGAGGTGCGGCGAAGGCGTGGCCACCGGGGCGAGAGCTTGCGGTTTGGGGTCTGTCCTGCAGCACGCCGACACCTTCCCCGTCACCTCCTCCGTCGTCACCCATGTCTCCCGCGTGACTTCTCCGCCCCTCTCTCCTCACCGTCACCATACCCCGCCCTCTTCCTCACCCACGACGCCTCACTAACACCAGTTCTGCTACATCCCCGGCGGCTCCGCCGGCCTCGGCAAGTCGCTCGCGGCCGAGCTCGTGCGCCGCGGCGCGCACGTCGTCATCGTCGCGCGCGGGGCGCAGCGCGCAGAGGAGACGGTCGCGGAGCTCAAGGTATGTCGTGAAGCAGGCCACAGAACCAGGCGGTGCTGGCTCGCTTCGGCGCAGTCGTCGTCGCGACCGTTACTCCTTACCGCCTCCCCTTGATATCCCCTCCCATCGAGATTGGCGTACTTCTCGCGCTGGAAAGTCCGGCCTTCCTCCGTCGTCGCCTCCGCCCTCCGCTCACACCACTCTCCGCTCACACCACTCTCCGCTCACACCACTCTCCGCTCACCCCGCTCTCCGCTCGCCTCACTCGCTCCGCTCACACCAGACCCTCGCCAAGCCCGAGCAGAAGGTGCTCTTCGTCACCGCCGACCTGTCGGACCAGGACGCCTCCGCGCGTGCGCTGCACGAGGCGGCCGCGTCGTTCGGCGGACGCGCCCCCGACCACGTCTTCATGTGCGCCGGCATGGCGCGCCCCATGCTCTTCATTGACACGACGCCCGACGACCTGAAGCGGGTAAGCTGGATGTATGTGCGCTTCAGCTGACAGCAGAACTTTGACGGCGTGTACTGGGTCTCGGCATGGACGGCGCACGTGAGCTACCATGACGAACTGCGAGCTGACCCCAGGCGGCGGTCCAGATGATGGTCAAGCAGAAGGTGCAGGGCTCGCTCACGTTCGTGTCCTCCTTCCTCGGGTACACCGCGTTTGCAGGGTACTCGCCGTACACGCCGGGCAAGTTTGCCCTGCGCGGTGAGCTAAGTCGACAACGTTCCAGCTGACATCAGGCCTCGCCGACTCGCTGCGCAACGAGCTGCTCATGTTCGGCATCAAGGTGCACCTCTACATGCCGGCGGGCATGCTCTCCCCGGGGTACGAGGAGGAGAACAAGACCAAGCCCAAGATCACGCAGAAGATCGAGGAGGGCGACAAGCCGATCTCGTGCGACGCCGCGGCGGCGATCCTTGTCAAGGGCATCGAGCGCGGCAACTACCAGATCACCAACGACTTCATCACGGACCTCGTGCGCGTGAGCGCGAAGGGCGCCGTGCCGGGCAACGGCGTGCTGGACGTGGCGTACGGCCTCATTGGTGCCGTGAGTCAGCTGTCGATTGTGGTACTTGAGCTGACGGCAGATCGCCCTCCCCATCTGGCGCATGGTCACGGACAGCCAGGCGCGCGGCGCCGGCAAGGAGGTCGAGTCGGACCTGCAGGCGCGCGGCTTCTACGCGTAGAGATAGATCATATGTGGATACATCAGGCGTGTGTGAGACGTAAGACCCGGGATGTTGTCTAGATGGGTGGCTACTCGGCCTTCTTGAAGTAGGACGAGGTGACGGCCTGCCCGGTGACGAGGTTGAAGACGGTCTCGCCGGCGGAGAGGTAGCCGTCCGCGAAGGAGCGGATCGACGACTCGGGGATCTGGGTGGTGTCGGGGCTGCAGCCGCGAGCGAGCCACGAGCGAAGCGAGTGGCAGAGTGAAGTAGCAGGGATGGGGCAAGCAGCGAGCGGGTGAGCGGAAGGGAGTGTATGGGCGGGAGTGAATGAGCCAGAGGGGGTGGGCGGGGCAAGGGAGTGGAGTGCGTCAGAGCGCGTAGTGGGAGGCGGCGGAGGGTCGCGTGCGCGGAGCGAGAGTGCGGAAAGAGTTTGCCGAGGTGGTCCGGGCGGCGAGCGCAAGACGAGGGGGAGTAGGCGACGAGGGGGGAGTAGCGCAAGGAGGAGGAGACGAGGGAGACGGGAGGAGAGCGTCAGCGTCGGTCAGTGGCATGGTGTGGTGGCGTCGAGCGCGTGGGTGTGGCGTCGCGCGGCACCTGATGTGATCGCGCGCGCGGTAGGATCACGCGCCGGTATCGCGCGCGATCCCACGCGCCTGCCGCTCTCCGCAAGGCCCGGCTCCTCAAGGCGAGGCAGCCGCCAGAGTGGCCACTGCGCGCCACCCGCCGACAAGAACTCACGCAAACCCAGTCGTCTTCTTGACGCCCGCGAGGACGGCCGAGATGGCGATCGCGTCAAAGCCGAGGTGGAAGAGGCGGCCGAGCATGGTGGGCGAGGGCGGGTGGAGCGGGCGGCGGGCGGCGGGCGGCGGAGTAGCGTTTAGGTGGCGAGGACGACGACGCGAAGACGCGGAGCGAAGACCAGACGAGACGAGAGATAGCAATGTCGAGCGAAAGACGGCCGGACTGATCCGCAGGCGCGTCGCGCCGGCACCCGCGGAGATCCTTAATCTCCGTCTGCCCCACTCCAGACAACCCAGTAGCCGAGGGTAGCGACGGGGAGCGAGCGTCATGTGCGGCATGCGGCATGCCATCAAGCGGTGCGGCGACACCGCCTTCGTGCTTCGTCCGTGTCCGAAGCCGGCATCCGCTTCGCCACATCAACTTACAACCTCCCACCCATCCTTCCCAAGTCCCAATCTTGCCATGAAGCTCGACGCGCGCCAGCTCGTCGCGCGCATCATGCCCCGCCGCGAGGAGGAGCCCCCGCCCCCGTACTCGCCGCGCGACCCGTTCCTCGCCCCCGCCCCCCGCGGCTCCGGGGTACCCCTCACGCGCTCCATCTCCCCGCGGCCCCTGCCCACGCCGCCCACGAACCTGCACCGGGCGATCTCGGCGCCGTCCCGAGACGAGCGGAGCCAGCCATCGGCGTCACACTCTCCGACGTACGCACCGCTCTCCACGGCGTCGACGTACATCCCTCAGGCCAACTCCCACTCCCAAACCCAGCCCCCCACCCAACCCCCCACCCAACCCCCCACCCGCCCCGCGCGCCCGTCCGTCGCCGTGCCCCGGCACCGCTCGCCGCCCGCCCCGTCCCCAGCCTATGCCCCCAGCTCGCCCCCGCGCCGCGGCCCCGCGAGCCTCGGCACGCTGCCCGTCGCGCTCGTGCACCGCATCCTCATGCTCGCGCTCGACCCCGCCGCGACGCGCGACGCCTGGGCCTGGGACATGGAGATGGAGCGCGGGCGCCGCCTGCACTGGCTCTTCCGCGACCTCCGCGCCGTCGACCGCCGCTTCTACCTGAGTGCGTACTCCTCTACCATTCACTCCCTCTACCTCTCGCCTAGCTGCGCTCGCCGCTGACCCCAGTCGCAACCTCCATCCTCCGCGACCGCCTCCTCCCGACCTACACCGCGCTGCTGCAGGTACCCTCCTCCTCGCCGCTCCCGCCGCCCGGCGCCGACTCCTCGGGCCAGCCCGTGTTCGCCGCGCGCTCGCGCGAGGCCGCCGTGCTCGACCGCTTCGTCGCCATGCGCCTGGGCGAGGACCTGCGCCGCCTCGAGTCCACGCTCTCCGAGGACTCGGGAGAGGAGGACGTGCTCTTCAGCCGCCTGCAGCCCGCCGCGCGCGTCGAGGACCTGCTCCTCCGCCTGCCGGCGCACCTGGTCACCCCGCCGCCGGCTGACGGGCGGTGCACCGGCGAGCTGCGGCAGGCGCTGCCGCTGCCGCACGCGCATGTCGCGGTCACGCTGAGCCCGCTGTGGGCGCAGCTGTGGCTCAGCTACAGCCCGGTGAATGCGCCGAATACGCGGGGCGGGCGGGCGGGGCGGAGTTTGGTGGTTGAGGTGCGGAGGGAGAAGAACCCCGAGGACATGGTGCGCGCGTTCGGGCAGGCGCTCGAGTGGATGGGCAAGGGCCGGATTGGGTGGGGGTGGAGCTTCCGCTCGAGCGGATAGCAGTCTGTAGCCTCTAAGTAATGTGATCATGTACTACAATGCAGTCTAGTTCTCTTTGCTCTCCTCGACCCACTTGCGCACGGCCTTGCGGCTCTCGGCGAGGATCCATGCGCGGCGCCAGCGGTCCTCCTGCTCTTCTCGCCCGTCTTCTCGCCCGTCGGCGGTGCGGTCGAACTCCTGTGGCCCGCCCCAGTCGCGCCACAGCCGCACGATGGCGGCACACACGGGCGCGACGTCGTCCCATACCACGTCGAAGAGGAGGTACCACCCCTCCGGGAGGGGGATGTGGCGCATGCGCGTGGCGAGCGTGATGCTCGCGACGGCGAGCACGTGCGTCGGGTGCTGCGTGTAGACGGGGGTGAGGAGGCTGGGGTCAGCTCCTCCCGAAGTTCACCTCACGCGTCGTTCAGGATCGACCAGCAGAGCTGCGCGACGCCGTCGTCGAACACGAGGTCCAGGATCTTGAGGTAGTTGATCACGTGCGAGTACGGGAGGTCGACCTGGGTCAGCTGGGTCGTACGGACCGCACCTGCATGTTGAAGCCGAGGCGCTTGAGCACCTGCAGCTCGTTGTACTGGATCGCCTCCTTCCCTGCAGTCAGCCGCGGTGCTATTGCTCACGCACACTCCCAGAACACCGTCGAGTGGAAGCTCGGGATGGCGAACGCAAAGCCCTCCCACATCCCGTCGGCGGGGCGGAGGGGTGCCCCCGCGGGGAGGGACAGGAGGTGGCGCACGCGCGCCTGCAGGAACATGTACGTGTTGATGATGTCGCGGAGGCGCGCGGGCGTCTCGTTGAGCTTGGTCGCGAGGTAGAGGCACGAGACGGAGAGGTCCTGGGGTGAGCGGGGTGGTGGGTAAGTGAGGATGCCAGCTTCAACGGGCCGAGAGAGCTGGCCCACTCACGTTGACGCCGAACGACGCTAGCGAGGACACGTAGAAGAAGCGGTGGAAGATGACCTGCGCCGTCGCGAGCGTGCTCTGCGGCCTGGGGTCAGCTTCGCCAGAGTGGGGAGCTACAGCTTGAGCATGACGCCGGCCTCCTGGATCAGCATGCAGCCCACGGTGCGGAGATCGGCCTCGAGGTGCGCGGGCACGCCGTCAGCGCGCGAGGGCGGGCGCGCGATCTGCCGCGCCGTCGCGAGGGGGTGGGGCGTCGGCGGCATGCTAGCCCGAGGTGCGCTAGCCCAAAGCTGGATGGAGTGGAGATGAGTAGTGGCGTCAACAATCTCTGGATCTCTGGACTTGCCCGGTGGAGGCGGCGCCGGAGAAATCCCTGAAATGCGCAATCAAATCCACGTGGCAAAAAGTTCAGTCCCCTGTTCATGGTCGTCAGACAATGCCCCATCTTGCCACCTACCACCACCTAATACACTAGATACTAGACATGTCCGACGACGACTGGGGTGCGTTACGAGCTCGACAGGACTGACGGCAGATGTTGACGAGCCCTCCACCGGGACCTCTACCCCCGCGCCCGTGATGCCGCGCCCCGCGCAGAACAAGTGGGCCGGCGAGGACGAGGAGGAGGTGAGTTTGTGTGGGGAGGGGGAGGGGGAGGGAGATGATGGACGAGAGGACGGAGGAGAGGGGGCGGGAGACGGTAGAGGGAGAGGGCGGAGGCGGGGAGATGGGCAGTTGGAGGCGGAGGAGACGTCGCGATGCGCTACGTGATCCCGCATTGTCCTACGGCCGTGAGGCCTGTGCGATGCCCCTTCGTTCACACGCGTCTACCGCGGCTCCCTGGCGCGCGCTCGCAGTGGCACATCCAACTGCGCGAGCTCTGCCTCACTCTCGCGTGCCACCCCGCGGCTCGCTGCTTAGCCCGCGCTAACGCCAGGACGACTGGGACGTCTCCGACAGCGAGAAGAAGGCCGCGCCCGCACCGAAGAAGGCCGCGGTGGCCGCGCCCAAGAAGAAGATGACGCTCAAGCAGAAGCTCGCGGAGAAGGAGAAGCTCGCGGCCGAGAAGAAGGCGCGCGGCGGCGACGACGACCTCATCGACGAGCGGACGGAGCAGGACCGCCGCCGCGAGGCGCGCGAGAAGGAGCTCGAGGCCGACCTGGCCGTCGCGTCTGACCTCATGGGGGGTATGGAGGTGTCTGCTGGTGAGTGCGCCGAGCGCCGAGCGCCGTAGGCGCGAGGGCAGGGGTGGTGGTGGTGAGAGGATGTCTGCTTGGCAGAGACCCCAGCTGTTGATACGCTCCGGATCCTCCAGCGCATCTGACACCGCCTCGCCTGACGCGCCGCCCCAGCTTGCTGACCCCAGGCGACTCGCTCAAGGCTGCCGTCTCGGCCAACCCCAAGACCAAGGCCGACTTCACCGAGCTCTCGGCCAACATTGTCGCTGCGCTCGTCAAGAAGCACGAGGCCAACGGCCTGTTCCCCGCGTTCGTCGAGCAGCTCGCCAAGGACCTGTGCGAGAGCCTGAATGCCGTGCAGACGCGCAAGGTGTCGAGCGCACTCTCGGTGCTCGGCAACACCAAGCAGCAGGAGGAGAGGGACAAGGCCAGCGGCAAGAAGAAGGTGAGTGCGACTGTGCCGACACGCGGAGCGTGGAGGCGAGAGCGGGGAGCGAAGACACGGGGCCCTCGCGGCCTCTCGTCTACTGTGGCTCCCCACCCCACCCCATCTCCTCGGACCTCGCTGACGGGCAGGGTTCCGCCAAGCCCAAGCTCGGCGCGACCAAGGTGATCAACAAGGTCGACCTGGACGCGTACGACGACGTCCTCGACGACGACGACTTTATGTAGTGTGCTGTGGGCCGCTGTAGATCGATGTAGACGTGCGGTGTGGAGTAGCGGGAGGTGCAAGCATAGGCCAGGCGGGGCTGACTGGGGCAGTGGTGCCCCCTCGAATCGCCACCCAACGGCGGCGCCACATATGCGGCGATATAGAAATTTCCGGGCATCTCAACCCACGTTAGTGTAATCTTGACTGTATCGCTAATCCCCCAAGGGTATCCTTTTGCTAGGGTTAGCTGTTCTGACAGTGAGGATCATATCCGAGTCGAACAAATTGCTAGTTGAAAAAAACATCCTACTCCTTCTTCTCGTCTTACGGCGTTGAAGAGAATTTCTGGCACACTTCCGCACGACGGAAAGTACAATTACCTTTTGCCATGTGCCACTTGCTCAAAGCACATGCATGGGGACGATGACTGATGCTGCGAGCAGGGACCAGGCGGCGCGGCGCCCAGCGAGCCGGAGTGTGGGTGGGTCGGCCTTGTCAGCAGTCCCACGACCAAGTCCAACGGGGGACCAAATAAACTCGCGCTGACGTAACGCCACGCCTCCGAGCCATGACGCCCGTACGAGCGAGCACTGTGCACGCAACGGCCTCCATCGTGCATCGTGATCTTGCCTCATCCTCCTCTCCATTCATCTTCTCTCCCTCCTCATCGTATTCACGCCACGATGTCCGCGGGCCTGCCAAAGCGTATTCTCAAGGTATGTCCTCCCCAGCTGCGTGCCGCGCGATAAGGAGCTGGGCTGACCGTGTCTTCCTCGTCCTCGGCCTCCTCGTACGCGCTCAACCGCTCGTGTCCTCGCGCTCGCGCTCGCTCGTTCCCATTCCCATCGTTCGCTTCCACCGTCTCGCTTTCCCCCTCCTTATGACGCCCTCGCTCATCGCGTCCGTTGCGACCCGCTACTGCGGCCCCTGCGACGATCGGATCGTGCCATCACGCGCTTCCGTGTCACCGAACTGCTCGGCCCGCATCGCAACCGCCCGCGACGTCCCGACTACTCGGCGCCCGACTGCCTATCGGTCCGCCGACACCGCCCTCCTTCGGCATTGCGCCTACCCGCTCCGCCCGACGATCTATCGGCCCCGCCCTCCGCCCTTCCCCGCCCGCTTATCCGCTCGCTTCGGCCTGATGCGGTGCTGATCCATCGCTCGTAACGTCCCACCCCTCCTTCCTCCCATCCCCCCTCCCCCCCTGCCCCGCTGCCCCCCGGTTACACCTACAGGAGACCGAGCGTCTCATGTCCGACTCGCCGCCCGGCATCACCGCCGCGCCGCACGACGACAACCTCCGCTACTTTGACGTCACAATAGCCGGCCCGGACCAGTCGCCGTACGAGGGTGAGCGTGCAGCTTCCCAGTCCGTCTAGCCGAGCTGACCCCAGGCGGCGTGTTCAAGCTCGAGCTCTTCCTCCCCGAGGAGTACCCCATGAACCCGCCCAAGGTCCGCTTCCTGACCAAGATCTACCACCCCAACATCGGTGCGTGCGCCCCCAGCTCCGCTGACCCCAGACAAGCTCGGCCGCATCTGCCTCGACATCCTCAAGGACAAGTGGTCGCCCGCGCTGCAGATCCGCACCGTCCTCCTCTCGATCCAGGCGCTGCTCGGCGCGCCAAACCCCGACGACCCGCTCGCCAACGACGTCGCCCAGGCGTGGAAGGAGAACGAGAAGGCCGCCATCGCCGAGGCGCAGCAGTGGACGCGGAAGTGGGCCGCCTAGGTTCATAGAGACGCTTTTTGAGAGACTGAGACGACATTTCTTCAACGGTCATGTTAGAGGCGCTTGTATCTGTGCCCAGAGCTCGCGCGCCGCGTCACTCACACCCGCGGCCCCGCCCCAGCGCAGCAGACTCTAAGCATGCATTGTCCTACAAGCTATGTCTCCGATCGCGTCACTCCGTGCAGACGTTACGTTACTCATATCTAATCGTACACGGTACACGGCACAGTCCACACGCCATCTACCTCTTCTCTCGCGGGTACGACGACGACGGCGCGCCGACAGCGCTCGTCGCCTGGCCGTAGCTGGGCGGGCCGGCCGCCTCCGTCTCGGGGGCGTAGTTGTTAAACGTCCCGTGCGGCGAGTACTCGCTCTCGGGGCTCTGCAGGATGCTCTGCTGCTG
>JAMALN010000283.1:0-40604 GCA_023630115.1 Cutaneotrichosporon sp. PK4640
CTCCCGTCCAAGCTCCTGCCTGTCAACCCGAACCAGAACGGAATCATCTCGTCGCTCCTGCAGCAGATCCGCTCGCCTTACCTGCCCCCAACGCTGCGCGAGAGGCTCACCGCCTTGAGGCCACCACAGGCACAGCAGAACGAAGCGGGACCCATCCTCTTCGGCCCGGCGGTGCGCGGCGCCGACGAGAGCGCGCTCGCCAAAGCGCGCGGCAAGGGGGTGGGCGACGAGCCCGAGCTTTTCTTCCGCGCGACGTGGGACTCGGGGCCGCGCGGCATGGAGCGGTGGAGCAAAGGCGTCCTGCCTGCGGGCAAGAAGGTTGTCCGGCACGTCGAGGGCGAGAAGTTCCCGCGCGAGTCGGCGGGCGCCAAGGCCCTTCGCATCAAGATCAACGAGAAGGCGCCTGGCATCGTAGACGCACGCGAGGCGTCGCCCGGTGCTGCCAGCTCGCCCAAGGTCACGCTGCGCCTGGGTGCCCCCAAGCCGCCCGACCGCGGTCCGTCGCGCCTCTCCCCACGCCCGAGCATCGATGCAGGCTCTAGCTCCGGCTCGGACCCCAGCGTCCCCAGTGCCGCAGCGTTCTTCCGTCCCCCAAGCGACCCGAGCCGCGACAAGCCCAAGTCCAAGTCGCGCAGCACGTCGCCGTCTAAGCGTTATAGCCCTCAAGTGAAGCAGGAGCCGATGATGATTGACTGAGTGTTATGTCTGTAGCCGCATATAGTTCGCATAGTTTGGGAGCATGTATCTGTATTCTAGCAATGTGCCGGCGTGCCGTGTCATGCATGAACGCCCATGACTGAGGTGACTGGAGGCAAGCCGAGTGGTGGAGTCTGGTGGAGGTCACCAAACTTATTCCACCTCCCCGTTTACACGTCGCCGCGACTCCCCTCCACGCCTCCACGTCCATCCGCGTTCATTGCTATAGCCCAACTCGCATCCACAACAAGACAAAGCTAGAACCGCGCCAACATGGTAAGTCCAGTGACAGCGGAAAAGGGCCCCTGTTAACGTCCAGGTCGTTCTCGCCGCGTCCGTCTGCACCCGAAGCGGGAAGCGTGAGTATCGCAACGCCCCGGTGCGCTGACCTCAGCGCTGCTTTCCCGACAGTTCCGCCCCATCCCGCGCTCACGCATCGACGGCCTGCTCGCGTCGTTCCCCAAGCTCATTCCGGCCAACTCGCAGCACACGACCGTCGAGACGAACGATGTGCGCTTCGTGTACCAGCCGTTTGAGGAGCTGTTTGTGCTCCTGATCACCAACAAGGGCAGCAACATCCTGCAGGACATCAACACACTGTCGCTGGTGGTGCGCCTCATCTCGTCGCTCGTCCCGGCCATGACCGAGGCGGCGATCCTCCACCACGCCTTTGACCTGCTGTGCGCGTTCGACGAGGTCGTCTCCCTTGGCTACAAGGAGAACGTGTCGCTGCAGCAGGTGCGGAGCGTGCTCGAGGGCGAGTCGCACGAGGAGAAGATCCAGGAGATTATCGCGCGCAACAAGGAGGCCGAGGCCAAGGAGGAGCTCAAGCGCCGTGCCAAGCAGCTCGAGATGCAGCGCCGCGAGCAGCAGCGCCTCGCGCAGGCGTCGCGCCACGGCGGCATGGGCGGCGGTATGGGAGGGATGGGCGGCGGCTACGGCGGCATGGCGGGCGGGTACACGCCTGTCGCGTCAACGCCGCGCTTCGAGGCACCCCAGCAGGAGTACCGCACGCCCTCGCCCGCACCAGCAGCGTCCAAGCCCGTGTTCAAGGGCAGCGGCATGAAGCTCGGCAAGAAGGGGGGACGCCAGAATGACCTCATGTCGGCGCTTGGCAACGAGGTCGAGCTTGAGCCGGAGCCGGAGCCGGAGCCGGAGCCTGAGCCGGAGGTCGTCGTGTCCGCGGACGTCCTCGACGCAGTGGAGCAGGAGGAGTGAGCTTTCAGCTTTCCCCGATTGCAAGCTAACAGCAGTGTGCACGTCACGATCAAGGAGGAGCTGTCGGTCACGATGCACCGCGACGGCGGGCTGGAGAACTTTGAGCTGAAAGGCGACCTCGACCTGCGCATCTCGGACGCCGACCAGGCCAAGCTCAAGCTCACTCTCACGCCCAACGACTACGCGGACCTGCAGTTCCGGCAGCACCCCAACGTTGCCAAGTTTGCGCCCCGGGGTGACAAGGTCATTGCGCTCAAGGACGCGACCCGCCCCTTCCCCGTCGGGCAGGGTCTCAAGGTCCTCCGCTGGAGATTGGCGAGCAAGGACGAGAGCAACGTGCCCATCACGATCACCGTGTGGCCGCAGGGCCGCGGCGACGGCACGTCGGACGTGGCAGTCGAGTACGAGCTCGAGGCGCAGCACCTGACGATCCGCAACCTCGTCATCTCGATCCCGATCCCGCCCAACGCGCTCCCCGTCGTCGCCGACTCGGACGCCAACTGGAGCGCGGACCGCGGCGCGTTCACTTGGACGATTGACGAGGTCGACGCCGACTCGCCGAGCGGCTCCCTCGAGTTCCGCTGCGACGGTGACGCCGACGCCTTCTTCCCCGTCAACGTCGGGTTTGCCGCCGCCGGCTCGCTCGCCAACGTCGACGTCGCGAACGCGCAGCTCCTCGCGGGCGGCGAGGTCACCTTCTCTCAGGAGAAGGTGCTCACGGTGGACAAGTATGAGATCGTCTAAGCATAGGCTTGGACGGAGTGTAGCGGCAAGATACAGACACAGATGCACCAGGATCGGATAGCGGCGGCGCGGCTGCCGGAGCGGCTGTCACAACCGAGCAAGACCATAATGCCACGAGAGGAGAGGAGCATTGTTAGGTACTAACGCCAGACCTCACTCCGCGCTGCAACCAATCTCATCTACATAACTGCTCTATGCTCTCTCACTAATCCCTGCCAGAGCCAGACCCCACCACCGAACCTTCCCCCGCCATCACCAGCGGTTGACTCACCCGCGGCCCCCATCTCCGATCTCGCCACCTTCCCCGCCTTCCTCCACTCTTCCTTTCTCCCACTCGCCAACTCACCTCGCACACCAACCATCCGCCAGTGCGGCCGCGATGCCCTCCCCCTCGGGCCGCCCTTCATCGGGTCGCACACCAAGACAGTCGATACCCGTCGGGCGCCAACCTGGTCGCTCACCCAGACAAGCGATACCCATCGACGACGAGGAAGGCGACGAGCGCCAACCGGGCCGCTCGCCTAGCCAGGCGATACCCATCGACGATGGGGAGGACGGCGATGACGAGCGTGATGACGACGAGCGTGAAGACGATGAGGAAGACGGGGAAGGCGACGGGGAAGACGACGGGGAAGACGACGGGGAAGACGACGGGGAAGACGACGGGGAAAACGACGAGCGCCGCGCCGCCCGCTCCCCGAGACAGGCCATCCCGATTGACGACGAAGCCGACGAGGACGTCCCGTGGCGCAACCCGACCCCCGAAGACCCAGGGCGCACACCTTCCCTCGTCTCGTACCACGGCTCGCCCGGGTCGTCCAGCGGGTCGGTCGGCGAGCCGATCATTATAGACTCGGACTCCGACGACGAGGACCTGTCTACGGCCCTCCGCCGGGCGTGCGCTCCGGTCACCGTCAAGGAGGAGGAGGAGTGGGACGTTTACGACGAGGAGATAAGAATCAAGTCCGAGCGGGGTTACGACTCGGACGACCGCCGGATCGTCGAGGAGGTCGAGGAGCCCCGCCGTCCGCGGCGCGGCCCACGTTTCGACCCGTTCGAGGAGGCAGGCGAGGCGTTCTACCGCGAGCAGCGCCGGCGGGAGCGTCGTGAAGAGCGCCAGCGTCTTGTGCGCCGCGAGGAGCGCCCCCTCGCGAATGGGGGCCGCGGCGCCCGCCACCGCCACCCCGAGCCGGACCCCGATCCGAGCTCCAGTGACTCAGACGATAACCCCGATCCCCGTGGCCGCCAGCCCTGTCGGCCTTATGGCCGCAGCGACAGCGACAGCCGCAGCCGCAGCCGCAGACCCCGTCGTGGCCGTAACGTGCCACTGCCTTGTCTGGAGAACGAGGAGGAGCGCGCCAAACGCGAGAAGTTCATACGCAAGGAGCGTGAGCGACTCAGCGGTCCAGTACCCCGGTGGCTCCGCAACCGCGACGGCCATGATGTCCCCGTCGGCGTCGAAGCTGAGCGCGAGGCTCGGGTGAGTACCATGCCTCCCCCTCTTCCCCATCTCCTACTTTCCTGGCTGACGCAAGACCAAGTACCTCGAAGCAATCGAGGGGCACCCGCGCACGAGCGTGCAGCTCATGCAGTGCGACCAACACGAGGACATGCGGTGCAGCGAGTGTCGTAACCTGGGCATCATCACGTGCTGGCGCCTAGCAGGGCGCTGGAAGTGCGAGGAATGTCGCGGCGGGACGCGCCGCACGGGCAAGACTGTGATGTGCTCGCTCTACGTGCCGAGACCTGTGAAGATCATGCGGCAGGCGGGTGCTGAACTGGGGGCCGCCATGTTTCGTCGGGAGGAGGGCACGCGTGAGATGTTCGAAGCGATGAAGAGGTGGGCGCGGGCCGGATAGCAGTGTCGATCATGTTGTAGTGTATAGTGCTGACAGCCATGCTGCTGTATGCCACAGTCGTGACCGCGCGGGCGATGTATGTCTGTGCAACGTGAACGGCATGTAGGGATGTGCGCGGGGCCGCGGAGCTCGGAGCTCCATACTGCGTGCCACACTGGTCGTCGTCCCCTGGCGCTGGATCGCCGCTCGATCGTCGCATCTGCTGCGCTGCACGAGCCCTCCCAACCACCGCCCCATCGCCCATGTCGCCCACCGGATGGCGGTTGCCGGCTTGGCCTATGCGACCGTGAGAGAGGTGTAGGCGGTGCGAGGTGCGAATGTGACGCACCAAGAGCCCGTGCGCAACCGTGCGTGACCTCGCAGACAGCTCTGCGCATCCTTGTCCATCCTTCTTAACACACCATGCCCCTCCGTTCGCACCTCCGCGCCCTCAACCTCTTCACCCGCTCAAAGCGCAAGACTCCAGCTTCCTCCTCCCCTCGCCCCATCTCCACGGCCACCACCTCAACCCTCACCTCGACCGTCTCGAGCGCACCCACCGAGCGCTCCGCATTCCCCGGTGACTCGCCCCCCACCACTACCGCAACCATGCCCGACGCTGCCGAGCCCACCCCCGCCCCCGAGCCCACCCCCACCCCCGCTTACGACCCCCGCCCGGACGCGGACGCCGCGCGCGCCGCCACCGAGGAGGCCCGCAAGAGCGCCGACGCGAGCCGCGCGAAGGCCGACGAGGCGCGTGCCGCCGCCGACGAGGCGAGCCAGGCCCGCGAGAAGGCCGCGCAGTGGAAGACCGAGGCGAGCCAGGCCCGCGAGAAGGCCGCGCAGTGGAAGACCAAGGCCGAGACCGAGTAGCGAACCCAGATCGAGGAGAAGGACCAGGTGTACATACTATCTCGATGCACGTAGGCGACAGTGCGAGAGGCAAAGGAGTGTGGCGAGGGGTAAGGGATATAGAGGGGGCCAGGGGGTCAAGCGCTCGACGCGTCTCAACGCGTCGCGCATCCGAGCGCCTCCACACCAGCACTCTCCACTCAACCGCTCGTGCGCGCTCCACGTCCGCAAGCATGCCTCCAGTTGACGAGCAGTGGCGCAAGGCGGCATAGAAAGCACGCACGCCCAGAATGCACGTGGGCCGCTCAAGTGCCGATCGGAGTGGTCGCGTTACGTAAAGTACCTATTATCTGAGATTTTTGTTTTGAACGTGTGTTCTCGCTGTTGTTATCACTCTGCTCACCATGTCCGACGTCGCGTTCCTTAAGTCTCAGCTCGGTGTCCACGCGGGCTTCCCCAAGGAGGGGATCACCTTCATTGACATCTTCCCGTGAGTCGATGGGCCTGCATGGCATCAGCACCACCTGCTGGTACCTGTCGGCACCCTCAGCCGTCTAGTGACAAGCAGCGGTCCAGTTGGCGCCGCGGCCGATTGGCGCTCCTAGACGCCTACGGTCCTCCCCTCTCCTGTCCACTTCCAGCGCCACCAGCGCGGCTCGGAACATAGCTAACCCCAGCCTCCTCCGTGACCCGTTCACCTTCGAGATGCTCATCACCCACTTCCTCGGCCACATCGCCAAGAACCACCCCGGCGTCAAGCCCGACGTCATTGTCGGCCTCGATGCCCGCGGCTTCCTCTTCGGCCCCATCATCGCCATGCGCCTCGGTGCGGCGTTCGTCCCCGTCCGCAAGGTCGGCAAGCTCCCCGGAGAGTGCAACGTCGCCGAGTACACCAAGGAGTACGGGACGGACCGCTTCGAGATGCAGAAGGACGCGATCAAGGAAGGCCAGACCGTCATTGTTGTCGAGTGAGTCGAGACGGATCCTCAATGTCGGGCGGATCTGTGTGGAGCGACAGATGAAGCGTGTGAACACATCTGACGCCAGCGACCTCATTGCCACTGGCGGCTCGGCGTCTGCGGCCGGCGAGCTCATCCGCAAGGCGGGCGGCAAGACGCTCGAGTACCTCTTCGTCGTTGGGCTGCCGTTCCTCAACGGTGCTGCCAAGGTGAGCTCCTTGAGGTCTGTTGGAGCTGACATCAGCTCGACGCCCCCTCCTACTGGATGGTCGAGGCTGAGGACTAAGCCTCCCACTATAGATCTTAGAGCCTGCGATGGACATCTTGGGCAATTGCATTGCGCAACGACGACAGCAGCCAAAAGAGTGGACTGACGCTGGGACTGACGAATTACGCGCGGGGTCCATCACCCGTCCATAACGCGGAGCCTCCACCGGGGTCAACCTCCACCTGACACCTCCACCAGCACCTCCACTCCCAGACTGCACCTTCGACCATCAACTCCTCCAACCGCCTCCTCTGCATTCCCCTGATCGCCCTCGCCATCAAAAGGGAGGCTTCTGCTTCCTCCTAGCCGACTCGAACGACTGACCTCGACATTACTAGTGTCGCGCTCTACCAACTGAGCTAAGGAGGAGGTTGTTGCCTCTTGAACGGCTGGCTTTCCCATCGCATACGAGTGACACGCTCTGCCACTGGCTAACGGCGCCTGAGATGCAGCCTGGGGACTTGGAGAGCGCCGCCGGCGCCCCGGGTGCGTTGTTGGCTAGTGGTGGGGCGAGAAGCGGATTTGGGCCAAAAGCGCGTGTTCGACTCCTGCGAAGTCGAGGAGCGCACAAGCAAGGAAAGTGTCTGGCAGGCGAACCCGGACCGCAAGTGATGCGCATGCATCAAACAAAGCGGCTAAAACGTACCTCAGCGCTTTCTTGATCCTTGTGGCAAGCTGGGGACCACCGAAACCGGCGTCACCTGAGGCACTTGGCGGCTGCAACTTTGAGCTTCGGCCGATCCAGGCGCTGACGTGCATGTTCTTGGCGTCCGTAACGTACCATGTGACCATGAGAACAACGCAACGGAGAACACGGAGACCGTGTTGTGGGCGGTGGGCGTGCACTATGGAACGCAACGGCGGCCCCTCGCCATGTCCCCACGCGTCGGGCGACGCGTTCTTGTGCCTGTGGGACCTGCACATTCCGTCACGTCTCGGGGCGGGGCGTTGAAACTGTTCCGCACGCCGCAGAATGCGGACACCCAGACCTGTGGGAAACCCGCCCGGAGCAGCCCAGCCGGGCCGCTGCGGTGGATGCATGTAGACTGGTGATCGAACCCGTGCACCAAACACTGCTAACCAGAACACTGGTACTTTCCCTCATCCTCACTTACCTCCCTCGCCTACCGCAGGGGGACGGTGTGGTGTGGTGACTATCCGTCTCCACAACTTGGGCCCGCAGCCCCTGGAGCATTCTCACGCTCACGTCAGCTTGACAACGAAGTTGGCGTGGACGCAGGGAACGCGGCCGATCAGAGCAAAGATGACGCGAGAGTAAGGCACGTGCGGCGTCCATGGACGCGTTTCCGTAAACCAGACTTGTCGGCGGGGAGATTAGTGTGCGTCTGAGGTGCAGGGACGAGGCACGGCGCCCGTCGGACGCGACGCGTCGGACCAAGCGGCCAGGCTGGCGACGGCATGAGGTCAGCAAGCTTAATGTGGTAGCGGACGCCAGGGGAGCCGCGAAACCTTGGTGCCGCGCCTGATCGGGGCTAAGCCGTCCGTCTGGCATCCGTGGTTGTGGGACGCGACTGCCCAGTGCGAGCGCGAGGCTCGTGATGCTTGTCGAGGAGCTCTTAAACACCCGGCCGGGTGTGTCGCTCCTCACCGTCTCGTCCCTTCTCCCTCTCATACGCTCGTTTGGCCGCTGGCCCCCACACTCCTTTACAGTAGATTCTCATAATGGTCACCACGGCCCTCCTCGCCCTCCTCGCCGTCTCGGCGAGCGCGCACAAGGGCCCCCTCCGGCAGCCGAGCCACCCGCGGCACGCGCTGGCAGTGGACGGTGACGACGGCACTCACGGCGAGCGCATGCTCCTGCATGCCGTCGCCGAACGCGCCGCCTCGGAGGAGGACCTGCTGGCGCGCCGCGACGTCGAGCGCCTGACCATGGGCGCGCGGCACGCGCCCACCCCCGAAGCCCGGGCGCAGTTCAAGCGCGACCTCGCCGCGCTGCAGGCCGAGCACAGGAAGCGCTCGTGGTCCGCGCCCCTCGAGATCGCGGGCCGCGACGTCTGGTACGGCCTGCAGTGGAGCATCGGGTCGCCGCAGCAGAACTTTGTCGGCATGCTCGACACGGGCTCCGACCTCATGTGGGTGCCGACGGCCGACTGCGTTGAGCCCACCTGCCAGCTCCCGGGGCGCAAGTACGACCCCGCGCTGTCGGCGACATCCAAGGCGACCGGCAACAAGTTCTCGCTCACGTACGGCACCGGCTCGGTCGGCGTTACGGGGCAGTACTACGACGACTCGGTCACCGTCGCGGGCATCACGGTGCGCGACTTCCGCTTCGGCACGGTCAACGAGACGTCGGGGCCCCAGGGCAACATCAACGCCTTGCTCGGCATGAGCTGGCCATACCGCAACGCCGCGGGCGAGATCACCGCGCTCCCCTGGTGGCAGGCATACGCGGAGCAGAAGCACCCGAAGCACAAGTACTTCTCGACGTACCTCGCGCGCAACACCAAGTTCCTCGACTTTACCAACGGGACCCACACGCCCAACGGCGGCGTCCTCACCATCGGCGGGTACGACCGCAACCTCATCAACGACAGGTTCCACTACTACCCCATCAACGAGAGCACGACGTACTGGCAGACGTGGCTCGACTACATCGAGATCAACGGCGTCAAGCTGCACGCGCAGGAGGGGCACAACGACGTCGTCCTCGACACGGGCGCCAGCGCGTGGTATGCGCCCCCCGACATCGTGACCCAGTACTACGCCCAGATCCCCGGCGCCGTCGAGGTCGCCAGCGGCAGCGGGCGCCAGTTTTTCGTCCCCTGCACCTCGGTGCCCTACGCCCACGTCAAGTTTGCCCACGGCAAGAAGCGCTTCCCCATCTACCCCCGGGACCAGATCAACGTCGGGCCCCGCCGCTGCCTCGGTTTCCTCAGCGACAACTTTGGCGACCACGGTTTCCTCTTTGGCGACACGTTCCTGAAGAACGTCCTTACCATTCACCAGTGGGAGCCCAAGCGCATCGGCTTCGCCACGCTCAACGAGCACGGCTACCGTGAGATCGACCCCGAGGTGCTGGCTTCCATGCAGTCCAAGCCTACCCTGCCTGCGCCGGCCGCCGCCGCTGCCGCCACCACGGACGCTGCCACTGCAGACCCCGCCGCCGAGGCGGCTCCCACTGATGCCGCTGCTGAGCCCGTGGCTGAGGCAGCTCCCACCGCTGCCGCTGCGGCGACACCCGCCGACGCCGCCGCGGATGCCCCCGCTGACGCGGCCTCAGCGGCTCCTTCGACGTAGCCTACTCTTTCTCTGGTTATGTTTTCGCTCCTTTGCCCCTCTTCCTCTCACGAAACTTCGTAATGGACAATGCATGAACGTACCGACCTCTTCGCACCCACTCCGCCGCGTTACAGTCATGAGGCGTGAGCACGCTGACGAGCGGGTTGCGCGCTGCGACGACGAGAGCCGCCGGGCCTAGGACCGCGCTTGATCGCCTTGGAGGAGGAAGAAGCGCCGCTTGATGTTCCTGGAGACATCCCCTTAGCTTCTTCCGGTGGGTAGTTTGTCCGAAACTGGTCCTTCGGAAGCTTGAGTAGTCGCTCCTGCTCGGCGAAGAGGGCCTCGGTGGACCACCTGCGGGGAGGCAGAAAGGAGGAGATTGTCTGGGCGCAAGCAGTGTCTAGTCCTCGGCGTGCGACCCGCTCTCGCTGCAAACCGCAGGCTGCGGCAGCAGAGGATGTTGCCAACTCATTGCCGAGCGTTTCCAGTCGGGGTCGTCAATCTCAGGGCGGCGGCCGTTGTTGTCGTCCAGATAGCCCTGCAGAGTTCCATAGGTGATGGGCTCCCGCTCGCCCGTATCGTACACGACGTCGTTTCGGACGCCTCGACCTCCTAGCTGTTGCCCAGCGAATGAGTGCGGAGCTCGTTGCGGAGAATGCCTCGGATATCGCCCTGCGAGATATTTTGGTTGAAGAAGTAGCGATGCTGCGACAGAGTATCGCCCAAGCATTCGTTGAAGGTGAGTCGCTCCATGCCGGGTACCGCGCACGCGCGCTTGCGTGCCGTGAATGCGGATATTGTGGAGATATCAGACTCCACTCCATCGTCGGAAGAAGGCCGTCATGTTGGCCTGGGTGAGGCGGACCGTGTGATACTGGGCTTTTAACGCTGACTTGTGAACTAGCGCGATGCGCAGAGACAGGTGACGCGTGTTGGGGGCGTCGCGTACTCCATGATCGCGTCGATGATGTGCGGGCATTGCCCGAGGCGCTGGATCACCTCGAGCGCTCGGGGAGTTGTTGCGAGGAGTGGTGTGTCCATCGCCGGAAGTCAAGAGGTCTGCGAATCAGAAGGCGCCGACTGACACCCACCAGCTCGCGACTCGGCAGAGATGTGGAGAGGCAGGATAGAGGATGATAGGAGGCTATGTGAGATCCATGGGAAACGGACAGACTGTGGAGAGCTCGCGAGGCCGCCAGCGCTCGCTTTAGCGGTGGAGGTGAGACATTTGACGCGTTGTGATCATGGTCTCATGAGACATCGAGTTCGCCTTGACAACCAATCAGGCTTGTCAACCTGACCCACTCCGGGAGTTACCTTCCTGCCCTACTCTGTCACGAAACACAATACAGGCTATTAGACAAATGTAATTCAACTTAATTTGCACACCTCATGGGTCTTCTCTCCTCTTTCGCCTCTGGGGAGATTCTGCTAGGACTCTGCATCGTTCCATTGAACAGGTTGAGAGGGTGAGGCTTGGCCTGGACACAATACACGGCTATGATGCATGTTTCAGATGTCGTTCTCGTTCTCCGCTCGATAAAATGTACAAAACTCATCTTTAGCCTTCACCACCGATTCTACATACAGTACACACGACTGGGAGTGATCAATGCCTCACCCATACTCGTGCCACACCCTATCTTGTGGCTCTCTCTCACTTTCCATCTGTTTCACACCGCCTCGCTTCTAATCGTACGCAGCGATCTCGCCACGCCGCGCGTTCTTGTCGTTAAGGTACTCGTTGAAGGTCTTGTAGGTGTTCTGCTCGGGGTATCCAGGGTCGTACACGAACTCCTCGTCGTCAAATGGTGCCATGGCGAGGAAAAGCGATCCGGTGCGGAGTTCATGGCGAACCATGTCGAGAATGGCCCTCTGTGTGAGGGCCGTGTGGGGAAAGTGGTGCTCGAAGATGGCGGCAATGTCGCCGTCGGCAGCCCAGCGGAGCTTCCCCATTCCATAAATGGTGCACTGGGGTCCCTCGTATTGGAGGAAGTGGTTCATGCTGTAAACGATGTCATCGGGGGTGACTGGTACGTGGCCATGGATGAAGGCGAGGGCCTCGTCCGACTCGTCCCAGCCCTCCCACGTCGGGTAAAAGACGAACTTGAGGTCGGGCGCGTTGGGGAAGCAGAGACCAACCTCTTGAAGGCTCCGGTAGTGGCGGTAGGCCATGTTATCGCCATCGATGGCAAGACGGCGACCATCCATAGGAAGGACGACGACGAGCTCCTTACAAATGGGGAAGGGCTCGCCGGGCTGGCCGAAGTGCTCCTTGAGGGGGAGGCCGTTGCCGTCAAGGTTGCGGAGAACGAGCTTGTGGCACTTGATATTCGAGAGCAACTTGCAGGTTCTAGCGTCACACACTGGCAGGAGCTCGAACGTGCGGAGGAAGTCGGAGGCGACCCGGACGATCTGGAGATTCGGGAGGAAGACCCTGGCGTACGGTCCATAAAGGTGGCAGTCGCAGGCGTGGTGCGTAGAGATGGTGAGGACGCGCACATGCTCAAGGAGATCGAGTTTGAAGTTGATGACGTGGGGCTCATCCTCAGGAGGGTCTGAGCTATTGGAGGTGCTGGGGGTGACCTTCTTGTCGCGCTTCTTCTTGAGGCGGCGGCGCTGGTTACGCTTCTGGCTCTTGGTCTTGGGGGGCGTCTCCGGAGTGGCCTGGACATTGAGAGTCATCGAAGTCTGGGAAGTGGCAGCTGGAGAGCGGTTGGCCTGCTCCAAGGCACTTTCGAGGTCGGTCAAGTCGGGGCTCTCCTGAGGCGCCGGGGGCTTGAAGTCGTGGAGCGTGCACTCCTTGCCGTCTGAGTGGGGGCACTTGGCGAGCTCCTTGTCCTCGTCTCCAAGGCCGGTTCCGATGAGAGCACCGCGGAAGAAGAGAGCTAGGCTGGCCCCGGCGCGTCCGCCGATGTGGACATTACGGTAGAGCGAACGCCCAGCCGCGTCGTGCATGGACAGGGAGACCCGGAGGCAAGCGACCTGCGTGGCGCGAGGGGTGTACGCCACAATGGCCTCGAGGATGTGGGGGCACTCGAGCACGCGGCTGGACAGCTCGACGGGGATGGGCTTGAAAGGAATAGTGGGCTGCGAGGAAGCCAAGGGAGCAGAGGCTCCACCACTCCCAACGGAGCGATCACCCGGGGTCTTGGGCATGGTGAGGCTTGAGCTGGGCAGAGGCGGTCTTTGGCGACCGACGATAGTGGGCAGCGAGGAAGGCAGGGGAAGAGAGGGAAGGTATGAGAGAGAGCTCCGGAGCCGAGGGGGAGGACGGTAGGTGATTGTCTGCAGCAGGTCAGCGAGACTCGTGTGAGGCACTAACAATGAGGCGCCGGGAATGGAGAGCTGAAGAGGTTGAGCTGGGGTAGTGAGGAGGTGGTGAAAGGAGGAGTGTTGAAGAGTGCAAGAGTGATTGAGTGAATCAAAGTGAGGAAGCAACGTGTATACGTGCAAGGATGACTGGACTGCAGGGCCTGGAGAGCTGGAGGGCGAATCCCGCCAGAGGCGCGAGGAGGCCGAGGAGGGCGCAACGCGCGCAACATGCACCATCAGCCAAGATCAGCCATCAGATGCACACCTACCAGCTCAATACCAGGTGGTTCACTGTCGAAACCAAACTACCAAATGATCACGTGATTCCCTCCAGGAAACAATGTTGCTTGCCTCCACCTTCGCGCCCCTGGCCTTGCAGCCCGATTCCATTGCCGACGGGAAAGTTGCACCCCAGCTGTTTGTACCATCTCCCTCATCCGCCACCCACCCTCCTCTCCACCACTCCGACCATGCGCCCACGGGCGTGAACATCATGTCCGTGGAAATCGACTGGTCCCTCCTCTCCGAGCCCTCCCCAACGGGGCAGGCCCTCGCCGAGGGCCTCATGGCCGCCCTCAACGCGCAGCTCAACACGGCCGCCCGCCCCTCCTTCCTGGGCCCCGTGACGGTCTCGTCCTTCGACTTTGGCAACGTCGGCCCAAGCGTCGAGATCAAGGACATCCGCGACGTGTGGCGCGCCTTTGACGAGGGCGACGAGGAGGGCGACGCCGAGATCGAGGCGCGCGAGCTCGAGGCCGTGCAGCTCGCTGCAGACGAGTTCGACGAGCCCCTCCGGTCCCCGCCCCCGCCTTATGCCGCCCACCACGCCCATCCCCAGGCCTACCCGCCCGCCCATACCCCTCTCCACCACCCGCTCCCCATCTCCCCCCGACCCCGGCGGGGACGGTATCCCTCACACGCGAGCGCGCCCGTCCGCCCAGTCGCGCTGTCGGGGCTAGGATCGCCCGACGATGACGAGGGGGAGAGCGTATACTCTGGCATAGGGAGCCGGTCTGTTGCGAGTGTAGGTCTTGGCGTCGGTGCTCTCGCTCTCCGCCGTCCATTCGGCTCCCCGATGCGCGCATCTCGCCCGCCCAGTCGGGTACACTCGCGGAACGAGTTCGGCGACGACCTCCGCCCAGCCACCCAGACAGGGACGGGGCAGGCGCGGCGCGACTCAGCTGCGCCACCGTCTTCTCCGCCCCCGAGCCCGCCGGTGCGTCCAGCGGGCCTCGAGAATGACCGCTCGGGCTCGATCCCACCCGTCCAGATGCACCTGCGCGTCGAGCACGCCGCCGACCTCAGCCTCACGCTCTTCACCTCGCTCCAGGTCAACTACCCCTCCGCGCTGTTCATGAGCCTCCCCCTCAAGCTCGTGATTACGGGGTTGACTCTCGCCGCCGACGTCGTGATCGCGTACTCGTCGAGGAAGAACCGCGTGCACATCACCATCGTCGACACCGGCGACGACGGCACCTCGGCGGAGAAGCACGACCACAACGCACCGTACGGGTACGGCCACCACCAGCCGGTGACGCCGGGCCAGCGCATCCTCCCCCACTTGCACATCGAGAGCGAGATAGGCCACGCCGACGCCCACGTCCTCCGCAATGTCGGCAAGGTCGAGCGCTTCATCGTCGACGTGGTCCGCAAGACGCTCGTCGACGAGCTCGTCTTCCCCAACTTCCACACTATCGCGCTCCCATAACCCACGCCGCACCCGTGCTCCTTGCCGAAGGAGCCGAGCGCGGGTGCTTCGAGCATGGGTGCTGCAGAGAAGTAACATTGCTGCTTCGCGCCTGTCGAGATGACCGCGGAGCTATGCTCGGCGCACCGCAGCAGAACTTCCCCACCCCTCCTCCTCATGTCACTAATCAGGTTGGCACAGATGACACATCGTATGCATTAGGATACAACAATGTTACACAATGTCTAGGCATCTAAGACGCCAGCCCGACAGATCGCTACAAGATAGCCAAAGAACCGACACGACAGAGGAAGCAGCCTACTTGCGCGCCACCTTCTTCTTGTCGCGCCCGCGCTCGCGCACGCTCGGGTTCTTGGGCGTCTTGCGGTCGCGGTTGCGGTTCTTGACGTTCTGTCTGTTAGGTTTGATCTTCGACCGGCGGTAGCTGGACTCACGGCAAAGGTGTAGAAGTTGGTCGACTTCTTCTTGTTGGTAGTCATACGCTTCTCCTTGCCAGGGGTCTCCTTCTCCTCCTCCTCGGCGTCAGCCTCAGCAGCGCGCTTGGCCTTCTTCTTGGGCGGGGCGTCGGCCTCGGCGTCGTCGGGGAAGACGTCCTCCCATGCGAGGTCGCCATCCTCCTCGTCCACTTCATCGTCGTCGTCGTCCTCCTCCTCATCCTCATCCTCGTCATCGTCCTCCATGTCCTCGTCGTCGAGGTCGTCCTCAACCGCAGCCGCCGCATCGTCGCTCTCGCCGTCGGCCATCTCCTCGTCGGACTCCTCGTCGGCAAGGCGCTTGACGTCGTCGCCCATAAACTTGGGCATGGTGATGATCGCCTTGAGCTCCTGCTTGACGCCCTTGACGCGCTTCTCGCCGAGGGCCTTACCGAGCTCGCGCTCCTGCTCCTCGAGGAGCTTGGCAGCCTCGCCCGTAACCTCGGTGACGACGCCCTCCTTCTTGATCTCGGAGTCGGCCTCCTTGTCGGGAGGGGGGACGAAGTAGGGGATCTTGCCGCGAATCCAGTCGTTGAGGACCATCTTGGCCGCGCTCTCGAGGTCAGGCTCGCCACCCTTGAGCAGCTTGCCCGACTTCTTGGCGATGGAGCTGAGGAGGATCGTCGCACCCTCCTCACCCTTCCAGCCACCCGGTCGGGGCTCGAGGCCGTACGTCCGTTCGATGTACTCCTGGCGCACACGCTCGAGCAGCTCGGGGATGTGCTCGGCGGGGGTCTCGAGGTTCTCGACACGGACGACGCCCTTGAGGACGGTGTCCGACTCGGAGTCCTTGGCGCTCAGAGGAACGACACCGGGGCAGTCGATGAGGTAGATGCGGCGCATGAGGGTGATGTACTGCCACACCTTGGTCTCTCCGGGGATGGGGGCGACGGTGCACACCTTCTTCTTCTTGAGCGTGTTGATGATGGAGCTCTTGCCAACGTTGGGGTACCCGATAAAGCCGACCGAGATCTGCTTCTTGTCCGAGTGCAGCACCGAGAACTGGCGGAGGAGCTGGATAAGGTTACCCTTGCCGTACGAGTTGTTGATGGAGGCGTGGAAGGCAATGGTGGGCGCCGAGAGCGTGAGGTGCTTGACCCAGCGAACCTAGAGTGTCAGCGCAAGCGCAAAGTGTTGAAAGCTTTCGAAAGCAAGAGATGTATGATCCAAAACTAAGGAATCCGGACGAGAACTTGCGCGAGGGCGGTCCAAACTCCAACTCTATCGGTTCTCCATCGTCTCCCCTTGGCCCCTCGCCGAACATCCAAAACGGATGACAACTTTGTGGCCTCCGAAACCCAAGACGGGCACAGAGGTGGGGCACTGGCGGAGAGACGCTCGTTCTTCCACTCTCGTAACAGCCAATTGTGTAGAAGAGGCACAATCACCCTGACAGGAGTGTGGGATGGGAATGGGGTGGGATGGTGTGGGAAGGGGGGGATGACGGTGACAAGACCGAGAAAGACACTCACAGTAACCCAGGTGGGGACCAAGTCGCACTTGTTGAGGACGTAGATGAGGTTCTTGTGACTCTTCTCCTTGCGGAGGTACTCGACGACGGGCTTGCAGCGGGAGCCCATGGGATCACGCGCGTCGAGGACGTGGATGACGACGTCCGACGAGTCGAGCACCTTGTACAGCTCACCCCAGATACGACGTGACGTGCCCTTCTGGTAGATGGGAGCCGAGACGAGCGAGCGAGCGTTGCCGTACGCGGCCTCGCGGGCGGCCTCCTTGGCGGCCTGAGCCTCCTCGAGTGTCATCATGGCGGCGGCCTCGTCGGCAGCCTCGTCGATGGCGGCGGTGTTCTCGCCGAGCTCCTCAAACGAGCCCATGTCGAGGCGGGGGCGCTTGCGCTGGGCCTTGGGCCCGAACGTGTTGGAGAATGGCTCGGTGTCGACAATGTGGGGACGCTTGCCGCTCGCGTTCTTGCTCTCGTCCTGGATAAGGCCCATCGGCAGGCGGTTGCGCTTGAGTAGCACCGAGAACGGGTCGTTCTTGTGGTTGGCGAGGGCGGTACGGAAGTGGTCGAGGGCGTCCTGCGAGATGACACGCGTGTTGCCGAACCACCGCTTGTCGGGCTGCACGCGCCCAGGCTCGGCCTCCTTGGACTGGAAGGCGGCGGCCTTGACGATCTTGCCGTCGCGGTCGCGGACGGCCTTGCCGCCGTTGAGCATCTTGACGCGCGAGGCCGACTTGGCATCGCGGTAGAAGTTCTCGCCCTTGACGCGGGTGACACCGGTGGCGAACTCGCCGACGAGCTTGGAGCCCGAGGCCGACTTGCCCTTTACTCGCCCATGGCCCTCCTTCTTGACGGTGTTCTTGCCCTTGCCCATGATGAAAAGCAAGTGGTGGGGAGGGAGATGAAAGGGAGGGAAGTTAAGAGGAGTTGAGAATTGTCTCTGTGCCAGCCCAGAGTCCAGTCAGGTCCCACATTCGGCAGGGCGAGGTAGAAAATCTTGCCGCCCACACAGCAACCAGCCTCCACATTTTTGATCCCGTCCGTGCCTGAAAAGTGGAGGTTGGCCACCTCTCACCAAATGGTCGTCTGCCACCATGGTGCTGCCCACACCTCACCATCAGTGTCTATTACGGGGTACAGACGGTTGCGCCGGTGGATATAGATTTGAGTGCTTCTTAGGCGGTGACATCCTCTTGTACAACCCTCTGTTCTAAACCAAGACAACTCTAACATAACCTCCGTTCACTGTTACGCGGAGCCCTCGCCGAAGAACGACGCAATTCTGAGCGTCAGCTAACACTTCCGTGCCAACTCACTGGTTGAAATCGAACATGGGCACAGCCAGGTTCGGGAAGCTCGGGGATATCTCAGCAAAGTCCCACTCGGGCACGGTGATGAGCTGGTCGAGGTCGAACCGTTCCACGGGCTGTGGATCTGATCCCGAGTCCCATGCTGGAGCGGCCATGGGACGAATGCGGCAGAGGACGTGCTTGATGGCGCGCGATATCTGGCGCGACATGGCATCGACGACCGTCAGTCGGTCCTCGGCGTACCCGGGATGCCGGACGGCAGCCTGCTTGTTCAGCTCAGCGACCAGTTCTTGCAGGGTAGCGAGACGGAAAAGGCTCCAGTCAGAAGGGTACTTGATGCTTTGGACTGTGTAGATGGCGCAGAATGCCACCATGCTTGTGCTGCCGTCAGCTGAGCCCCGGGGGAGACTCACTCGAAGGTCGCCGAGTTTAGCAGGCCAGGCCAGGATTTGTAGTGGTTGATCGCCGTACACACGACCTCGAACGCGTACGTCTCGCACGTCGCGCGGCACTCGGCGTCGTCGTGCCCAAAGTGCAGCTTGCGCCGCAGGATGGTGAGCACCAGCACAAACATGCCGAAGCGAGCGATGATGTCGTACTCGTGCGTCGCTGGGTAAGCGCATTAGAAGATCGAGACCTACTTCGGATCTCTTCTGCCCATGTGGTGCGCCATTCCGCCAAGCATCGCTCTATGTGGGCTCGCTGTAGTGGAAACCCCATGGTGAGCGCACTCTCCTGGCTGAGCTTGAACTGTTGTCAGCTTTGGAAACCGTTCTCGCTGGCTTACAATAAGCTTGCGCATCAGTACAGAGCCGCAGATTGAGGCATCTCGATCCGCAGCGCGCTGGAGTTAGAACTGCCCCCCCACACACACATTCGAACCCGCGCACCGGATGCCGCCCCCATTGCTCCAGATTGGACTGGGAGGTGATCCCCGTTTCTGGGAGGAGTGAGTATCGGCCGGCGACCATCGACGTGTTCTGCCTTTAGCCCTGCCCAGCCGCAGCTCACTCGGTCGTAGATGAACAGAAGCAGCCATGTTCTCTGGGCGTTCCGGAGGAGGATATCGTGTGTGGAGGCGTCGTACGCCGGGTCCGACTCAACGCAGTAAGGCAGCGCCGTATCAAGCCGGAGCTCGATCGCCAGCGCGATCGCCCGCGAGACATACGTCCAAGCCCTGTCGCGAGAGAGGATAGACGGCACCTCAGACCAAGCGGAGAGCAGGCAGAGCGCTTGGACGATCTCTATGGACTTGTAGTTGTGCTTGTGCACGAACGCCTCGAGCCGCTCCGCATGCGCCATGAGCTGGGAATGGAGGTTGGCCGAGGCGCAGATCGCGGTGTACGTGCTCGCGACGGCTAGGATTACCGCGAGGAGAAAAGAGCTGGAGCGTCGCACCGATGCGAGCGTGTGCAGCCGCGAGTCGAAGTGCATCGAGCCGTTAGTCACGAGCCGCATGAACCTTGACGTCAACTGGTTGATGTGGCGGGGGAGCTCACTCGTCAAACATGTGCTGTGCGTCCTGCAGGGAGATGATCTGCAGAGAGATCACGTCGTGTTCTGGGAACACGTCTGGCCGAGCCATCTGCTGTTAGCTGGGTCTGGATGGCTAGCTGACATCGATCCGTCCGCCAAAGGCCAGCGGCTCGTCAACTTCCAAGGCTGTATCGGCCTGAAAGGCGAACAGCGCATCAAGACGAGCGGCGATAGCGTCCCTCCCCGAAGGAGCGTGGATCTTGGAGACCCACTCAGCATGGTGGTCGAGTATGTCGTTCGTGTTCGGGGGAAGGCGTTGAAGGTTGGGTGGTTCGACGGATCTGTCTCAGCCGATATCTGGCGGCGACTCACTCGGACAAGACCTCCCGATCCGCATCAGAGGCGAGTGCGTGTAGCGGAACCGGGAGATGTTCCCCGTCTCCCGTCCCTACGAGGTCTACCGACGACATCATGCGCCGCTTCTTGTTCTTGACCCCGGGCTGGCGCCCGACGCGCCGCTTGACTGTCACGCAGTCGACCCCCGTCGCTTTGCACCGCTCGCACACCTGCGAGGGATCTTGTCCCAGCGACGGCCGGATGCACCTGATCAGCAAGGGGGGGGGGGGGAGGGAGACTCACTTGATCCGGGCCTTGCGGCAGGCCTCGCAGGCTGTCACGTACATTGCGTTGGCGGACTCCAGAGATGGGATGTGTGATTCTGAATTCCGGTGGTACATACTGTGGTCTCTTATCGTCCCGGCAATTTCAGTAAGCGCCTATGCCCACCAGTCATGTGCAGGTCGTTTGACCACTATGCTGCACTCGCAGGATGCAGAGGACAGGTAGCGGCAAGTGTAGCGTCAGGTGCGCAACCTCACAAGCGACTCGTCACCTCCACTTGTACACAATGGAACGCAGCTCGTGCCAAAACAACGCAGATAACATCTAACAATGGGCTATCAAGCTATTAACCCTCGGCTTCCGAAATACAAGTCCCCGATTCTCCAGTTGCCTAGGCCGAAGGGCCGAACTTGCCCAGGCTGTTGGGGCCGTGGAGGTAGTCGACGGGGCTCTCGTGGTTCTCGACGTACCCAACGCCCGACACAGCCTTGTCTGCCCGTCAGCCCGGTCACCATTGAACTCACAGTATCCAGCGATGCGGAGGATGTCGTCCGGCAGCTGCCTGGCGATCTCGATGGGCGTGGTGAGGATCTCCTCCTGGTCCGGGCGGACGGTGTCGCGCTGCCCAAACACAGCAAACAGGGTGCGCAGCGCATCAGGCTCGCCGGGCTCGCACTTGTTCTCGCCGGCGCCATGGTACGTCGAGCCGAGGGTGAAGAGCGCCGAGCCCGGCGCCATCTCGGCGTACGTCACCTCCTCGACCTTGGGGGCACGGTCAGGCCCCCACAAGTGCGAGCCGGGAATGACCGCGGTCGCGCCGTTGCGGTAGGTGCAGTTCGTGCCCGCGATCAGGCAGCCCATCATCGGCGTGTAGAGCGGGTTCGAGGGGTCGGGGCGGACGAGATAGGCGATCTGGTCCTGGCCGTCAGAGGCAGCTCAGGGCGGAGTGCGGGGTGCTGTCACTCACTCTGTGGAGCGGCTGGGCCTGGCTGCCGGGAACGAGGCGCATCGCCGCCGTGCTGCCGAGCATGTAGCCCGACTTCTGCTTAAGGAGCTTCTCGCCGGTGTACGAGTGGTACTCGTCACTGATGTCAGCGTCTATCTACTCGCCCACTCCGAGATCCGTGCTCCCGATCGGCAGGCACCTTCGGCCGTCCTCACCTCAGGAAGCGGTCCATGATCCCCTGCCACACGGGCAGACGCATGATCTTGACGAGCGGGCTGGTCCACTTGGCGAGGAGGCCGTAGACGCGGATCGAGCCGGCCGGGAAGAAGTCGTCGCCGAGCTCGCCCGACGACGACTTCTGGTCGTAGAGCTTGCGCGTCTCGAAGTGGGGCTCGATCGTGTCCATGCACTCCTTGAGGAGCTCGGGCGAGAGGAGGTTCTTGACGATGATGCCACCGTCGCGAGCGATGATCTCGAACATCATCTCGAGGGGCTCGGAAGCGTCGATCTCGACAAGCTTGGGGGGGGTAAGCGGGACGGTCATGGTGTCGATAGCGGGGTGGCTGGGGACGATAGCGCTGAGATAGTGCTTTTTATCGGCGCCACGGGATGTATTGAGTCAAGACAGAGTTCAGCCTCGACTCGGCCGCAATGGAACTGGGACGCATGGCGGAGTCCGGAGCCCAGACGAGATGGTGGGGGATGGGGAGGAATGGTATCTGGGAGTCACTGGCTGTGATAACGGAACGGAGTTTAGCAACTGCATTTAGACTCCGCGGAGTCATGATCTTGACTCCGCCCACTGCGCCACTGCCCACCTGCCAAGATTGTCAGCGAACAGCAATGCGGGCCTTCACATTCGTCGCGAACTCAGATCATGTGGACCAGCGAAGTACGCCGCTCGGGTCTTCCCGAGTGCGCGGAGTCCAAGGAGTCCAGAGAGGTACACTGCTGACCTCCGGGTTTCGGGACCAAACATGAGCGTCAACAGGCGGGTCAACAAGGCTCCTGGCGGAGTCCAAACAGCAGGCGCGGTGGAGATAATGTGGGGGGGTGATATGATAGCTGCTAAGCGACAGAGGGACCGGTACATCCAATCCCGGTGGCGTCCATCTATCCATTCTCCAGTCTCCACATCTATAAGATGGTTACAACCCTCGGGGTCTTCCCCACATCTCGCCCCGCACAATGTCGAACATGGAGCGAAAAGACGACACGGTGGAGAGCAAGACGGAGAACTCCGAGGTGAACGTGCTCGAGACCGACAGTACCGACGACATGGCCGACCGTGTCGCCAAGGCCGTGGTGCACCGCAAGCTCGGCGCCCGCCAGATCCAGCTCACGTCCATCGCCGGCTCGATTGGTGCCGCGCTCTTCGTCGCGATCGGCTCGGGGCTTCCCGGCGGCCCGCTCGCACTCCTCGTCGGCTTCATCTTCTGGGCGAGCGTCATCTTCGCCATCGCTCAATGCCAGCTCGAGATTGTCTCCCTCCTCCCTCTCGATGGCAGTTATATCCGACTGGCCGCCCGTATCGTCGACCCGGCGCTGGGTGTAGCTGCAGGCTACAACATGTTCGTGAGTGCCTAGCGAGCCGCCCTAGGCACTGACGATCAGTTCCAGCAGACTTCCTACATCATGTTTGAGGCGACGATCATCAACACCCTCATGGCGTACTGGGGCTACGATCAGAGCCCGGCCATCATGATCACCGTCTCTCTGCTCCTCTATCTTGCACTGAACATCTACCGCGCCGATGTGTTCGGCGAGGCAGAGTGTGAGTACTGGGTGCATTTAGAAGCTAACTTCAGTTTGGCTCGCGCTGGGCAAGGTCATTATGGCTATCGGGCTGATCTTCTTCACCTTTATCACTATGCTTGGCGGCAACCCGCTCAATGACCGCTTCGGCTTCCGGTACTGGAAGGACCCCGGTCCATGGATGGGTGACACCCCAACCGACCGGTTGTTGTCCTTCATCAACGCGGTCAACGTCGCCGGTTTCTGCATGGCCGGGCCCGACTACATCTCCATGATCGCGGGTGAGGCGACCAACCCACGCAAGACAATCCCGCGCGCCTTCAAGACCATCATGTTCCGCCTTATTGTCTTCTTCATCGGCGGCGCCATCTGCGTCGGCATCCTCGTGCCTTCCAACGACCCGACCCTCCTCAACGGCGCGGACACTTATGCCGGCGCGTCCCCCTAGTATGTGTCCCTCGCTTTGCCGCTGACACTAGTGTTATCGCCATGACCCGTCTGAAGATCCCTGTCCTGCCGTCCATCATCAACGCGGGCCTCATCACCGTCATCGTCTCGGCCGGTAACGCGTACACCTTCAACGCATCGCGGTCGCTGCACGCCCTCGCCCTTGACCACAAGGCTCCCGGCTTCCTCCGCAAGACCAACAAGCAGTGCGTTGCCTCCCCCGTCTCACCACACATGCTTACAATCAGCGGAAACCCCTACTACTGTGTTGTTGTCGTCATGACCCTCAGCACCCTCTCCTACCTCGCCCTCGGCTCCGGCTCGGCCAAGGTCCTGAACTGGATCCTCTCCTTCTGCACGGCCTCGGCCATGGCGAACTGGTCGATCATGGCCGTCACCTACCTGCGCTTCCACAAGGCCATGAAGGTACAGGGTATCGACAAGGCCTCGTTCCTCCCCGTCACATCGCGGTGGCAGCCGTGGAGCGGGTACTGGGCCCTGATGTGGTCGCCCCTCTTCATGCTCGTGCAGGGCTACGCCGTCTTCATGAACTGGGACACGGCCACGTTCATCTTCAACTACGGCATTGTGAGTTTTCAGGGATTCGCAAACTGACGGCAGCTCGCGGTTGCGGGTGGCATTGCCCTCGGGTTCAAGATCTTCAAGCGCACTCCGTTCCACCGTGCCAAGGATATCGACCTGCGTACCGACACCGAGTTCTTCGACGAGCTCGACGCCTACTACCAGCAGAAGAAGGACGAGGAGGGGCCTCCCGGACTGAAACAGAAGATCCTTCAGAAGCTGTTCTGATCGCCAGGGTGGGGAGAAGGGAGGGAGAGGCGCAAGGGTTAATTGAAAGTTGTTTGTGAAGCCAAAGTTGTGTGAACGGCGCGAAGCAAGCTAGGCAAGGATGGCAGTGGCAGCGGCAGCCACACGATTATTAACCGCAAGCTATTTTAAGCTGGGCTGGGCAAATGAGCTATCGAACGCCCCACTCTGGTTCTAGGCCGACCCACTCTGATTTGCAATCCCACCCCACTTGGACATATGCACTGCCGCCCCACTCTGTGGAGAGGGAGTGGGGCGGGGCCAATCTGGTAAGAGTGGGGCGACTCTTTGCTCACAGAGTGGAGCTGCCAGGGCAGTCACAGAGTGGGGACTGGCAGAGGTACCCAAGAGATTGTGGCACTTGGCAGTGTCTCACATCTCTGCTGGTATTAGTATCCGCATTGATAATACCAATTAGTATCTTTCCCTGGCATCATTTTGAAGCACAGGGCCTCAGGCCCTGCCCCACTCCTGGCATTCTCGAGGTTAAGTTTACTGGTAACAAATGCTCTGTTCATTTATCGAAGTCCCCCACATGATATTGTCCTCACGGGCTCTCGCGATCCTGGTCGTCGCTGCGCTTCCCAAACTTATCCTTGCCCATTGCCATGAACTCCTCGAAGCCCCACACCCGGCCGGTCTGCTTCAGTTTCTGGTGACGTGGGCGGTGGCTACGAGGCTCGGGGTAGTAGTTGCGGGGCGAGGAGGAGCCGCTGGCGGCGGTCGAGGTTGGCGTGCACGGCGAGGTGGTACCGCTGCTGCCATTCGTCTCGGCGCTGGCGCGTGAAGCAAGGACCATCGAGTGTGAGCGCTGGAGGCGGACGCGCATGGGCTGGCGGGGCGGGGAGCGGTAGCGGAGGTCGGGGCGGGCGTCCGGTACGAAAGTGTCGGTGATGGCGCAGTACCTGTGCCCTTTGAGGAACTCGGGGGCGGGTACGCCGAGGACGGTGTGGCCTGGTGGTGAGGGGGTTGCTGTCCAGGGACCCGTGGCTGTGGCAGTCCCCTCCTGAATGCTCCCGAGGCCCGAACGCCAGTCGTCGAAGCTTCCGGTGTCCGTTGACGGGGAGTCGAGAGCCGCCTCTGCGACATCGCTCGCGTCGGTGTAGGGCGACCCGGCGGAGCTGGTGGGGGCTGGAGCACCTTCGGCATGTTCAACTGGGATTGGACCGGGGTCCGCCTTGGTGTTGGCAGAGGGCCCGGAGGGGCCGGAGGGACGTCCTGTGGCAGCCGCGGCCGCGGCCACAGCCATCTGCCAAGCGGAGCGGCGAGCCCGACTCTGGACGTAGCGCTCCGCCTTGCGAAGCTGCCGGTGGGTGGGCTTGGGCATGTTGTCGCGGTGCTTGGGGTGGGATGAGGCGAAAGTCACGTCGTAGGACGGGTGGCGCCGGTACGTGGGGAGGAACCAGTCGGGGTCGCGGTAGTAGGTGTCCGAGTCTTGAGACATGGAGCGGGTTGTGCGAAAGCGGGGCGGGGCGGTTGACGGCTCTACGAGGGGCCAGTCGTTGAGGGACACCGAGTTGGAAGGCTGCGGCTGGTTGCTCCAAGGGTTGGGGTGGTGGTTGTAGATGGGAGGCGGCGCTGGGCAGGGGTTTGTGGTTGGTGGGGCCGGGAAGGGCTGAGGCATGGGAGGGGACGTCCATTGGCTGGAGGACAGCGCGCAGTATGGCGACGAGCATGGTGGAGGCGGGGCTGAGAACGGCGGTGAGTGGTATGGAGGCGGCGCGTGGTACGCAGCAGCAACATGATGACTTGTCGCTGGGTGGGCGTACCCCGGGTAGCCAATGTGAGGCTGGTTCGAGTGGTAGTGGACGTGTGTGGCATGGATGGAGTTGTAGTGCTGGTACATTCCCAAGGGGTTGGGCGGCGAGTGGAAGTCGGACGGCCAGCCGTTGCCGGTGGGCAAGGGGAGGGGGAGTGTGTATGGTTGGCCGCGCTCCTCGGAGCTGTTGAAGTCGCTACCCTCCCAGTCCGAGTCCGAGTCTGGTTCTCTGGCGGGATGCCATCTGGCGTCAACGGGATTGGGTACAAGGACATACCTCTCGCCGTCAGAGTGGCGGAAAGGTCTTGCCGAGCGCAGGCGGGGCGAGGTAAAGCTCGGAGGGTCGGTTGAGGGTCGTGGGATTGAGGCCATGACGGGTTAGATGTGAGGATGGAGAAGGGGGAGGACGCTGGAGTGAGTGTGATGTTCAGAAGGTTCAGACGCTGACGGTCAGCATTAAATGCTGGAGTGGAGTCGCCGTATCGCGTATCGAGGTGTAGAGTGGAGGCCGGCATCTGGGGTGTAGTGCTAGTGCTCACGTGCTGCCGCGGTGAGAAGAAGAATGGACGTGGCATCAGTGGTTCCATTGGCAGTGGCAAGGTGTGATTCATGCTCGGTGATGGGGCAATGAGAGCCAGCTCTTTTGGACATTGGATCGAGAGGCACATCACTTTGGCCGCCCTTCAGCGGCACCTCAGAGCGTCGGCTGCGCGCTCGCTGGCTGGACTGCGTGCGATGAGCCTGCTCGCTCTCAAGCCGCAGTTGTCTTCCCGAGTGAGTCGATGTGAGGTGGGGCGAGAAGTTTGTGTCATTCCCCGCTTCAGTCGCTTTCGGGTGAAGCCGAGTGTTCCGTTCTCGGGTCAGCTCATGTGCTCATGTAAGGCACGTGCCCCGTCGCCGCTCTCTCTCGTCGCCCTGGTCTTGAAGTCACCGTCGGCGACTCAGACAGATGCGGACGCGTCTCGCCCCCGCGCGGTGCGCCGACTTTCTCCCCGTGCCCACCGACGCTCCCCATGGCACATCGATCGCATGCGAAGGCACAGCGACGGACGGGCGAGCTGCCTCGCCCTCTCGCGACGACTCATGTCGCCCCTCCCCATGCTCGCACGGCTAGCCGCGGGGAGTATTTTACGCCGCGTCGGTCGTTCCTGTTCTCCACCCTCCTTCTGCAAGATGTCGTTCGTGGACTGGCTCCAGGGCAGCGCCCCCCCTTCCCCGCCGTACGATGAGCCCGAGACGTGAGTCACCGAGCACCGGGCGCGCCGCGAGTGCCGCCCGCTCCCCATCGGTGCTGTTGCCAGTGACAACTCTGGGCCGAGCGCGTACCTCCCCCTCCCTCCCTTCCCGCGGGGCTTTGTGCCGAACTACGTCTCGGTGACCGTGCGCGTCTCGGGCTCGACGGACGTGGCCCACCTGGCGTTCGCGCCGGGATGGACCCCAGCGATGGTCCCCGCCCCCGCACGGGTGTACTAGTATACCGGGAACGGTGCGTGGCCGGGCAACGCAGGCAGCGCGTGGCGCTTCCGCGACATCCAGTGGCGCACCCAGCCCACCTACCTCCAGGAGCTGTACGCCCCCCAGCTCCCGGCCCAGCACGCCCAGTGTGATCGCCCGCGCGCCCCCATCGCGCCCAACGACCCGCGCGAGCGGCAGGAGCTCATGCGCGTCGCGGGCGGCATCCTCCTCCGCATGGAGCAGCCCATGTCCAGCGACGAGGTCGTCCAGTCGATCGGTGTCATCGAGAGCCTCATGCGCCGTGTCGCCTACCTCCAGGATGGCGCGTCCATCGGGGCCCAGATGGCCTTCAGCGAGTCCCTCCACAGCACCCTCTGCCAGCTGCACAAGATGCTCATGGCCCTCTAGCGCAGCGGTGCCTCGTGATCGCCCCTCCAACTCGCCCCGTCGTGATCCCGCTGGGCAGGATCGCACCCTCACGTCCTCAACCCCAGTTCCCGCCTCCCGTAGTCTGCCTTGCCCACCCCAAGCGCCCCCACCCCCCCGTGCCAGAGCCCCTGCGTCTGCGCGCCCCCCCCCCCCCCCCCATAGTCGTTCTCCTTCTCCTCGGTGCGAGCCACGCGGCCGACCTGCTAATGCCAGCCCCACCAACCGTCAACCAAAGCCCCGTGGACTGTTCATAGGGTTACACCCCACCAAGATCGTAGACGCCAAACCCGGACGTTCCTGTCATTAGTCCCCGCCTCAGAAGTTAGAGTCAGTACGTGAGGTCCATGCATCCCCGTGTGTTCAGGCGAAGAGAGTGGTCGTGAAATCGCTGTCACAGCAGTGGCCCACAGGTCGCAGGTGGAGGCCTTCCGTTTCGACCGTGGGAAAGTAGAAACCCGTCACTCAGCCGACCATCTCGGACCCCGTCCAACCACCTTCTCCAACACTCCGCTCACCATGTCCGGCCTCTACCGCGCCCTGGTACGTCCACACCCCGTTCACGGTGGGAACTCGTGCCGAGAGGTGCAGCGGCGTCATTGCTACTTCCCGCGCTGCCGGTATGCGCGTGGAAATCGCGCGCACCCTGCCGCGCACCTTCCTCCCTGGTGACTTCGGAGCTCGCTGACATCCAGCAACGCCACGCGCACGAGTCGCCCGTTATCTTCTACTCGCTCGTCATCGGGTTCGCGGGTGAGTGTGACGAGAGGAAGGAGACTGCGGCTGAGAGCTGGGAGGACAGTGTGCTGACAGCAGGCCCCGCGCTCGTGTTCGGCGTCCCGCCCATCCGCAAGTCCATGGGCTGGAAGCCTGCGGAGCGCGTCCCCACCACCTACCCCAGTGAGTTCGCCCTGACGGTGGATGGAGTGCGGCTCTTTTCGCCTCCTCCGTCGTATGCGGGTTGCCCGCAATGATATCGGCGACGATGGCTGACATCCAGTCCCCGACCGTCCCCGCCGCCCAACGACCGGCTTCGAGGACCCTTAGACACAAGGCGTAGAATGCAAGCGTGAAGGACAGAGGCGTGCTGAGAAGACGGTGTTGCTCGGACCTCCCCTCGCGGAGTGGGCGGCAGCTCAGGTGTGGTGATACATGGCTATTACAGGCTCTATTGCTCCCCTCCTTGCTCAGCTTCCGCCTGGCAGTCGGTACCCTGGGCCACGGGCGGGCTGTCGTCGTCGCCCCTCTCCTGCGAGTCGCGGTGGACGATCTCGCCGCGCATGAGTCTCGCGTCTCTAACCGCACGTCCAGGCCACGGGGCGCCGCCGTTGCAGTCCTCCTCCCACTCCTTGAGTTTCCTCTCATCCCACATCTTGTCCTCCGCCTCGACCGATGATGTGCGCAGGATACTCTGCGTTGTTGGCGTCGGCAGGAGCGATGAGCTCTTCTGCAGCTCGCGGGGGAGGTAGTCATTCGTGACCGGGTGCTGTGGTCAGCAATGACAGACGAGCAGCTCACAGAATAGTCGGGGTTGTACGAGTAGTCCCTGCCGTACCCCAACTGCTTCATGACCTTGGTCGGCGCGTTGCAGACCTGGAGTGGGACGGGAGGAAGCGGCGCTTGGTGCGCTAGTTGTGCGGCACGGTTGTAGGCGGTGTACGAGCGAGTCGACTTTGGGCTTTCGCTGAGGTACGCGACCAGGTGCTGCGAGTTCAGCTGTTGCCCCACACTGTCGCTAGCTTGACCTACTGCGAGGTTAATTCGGCACTCCGGCATCCCGATGAACTGGCATGCTTGATACGCTGCGATGGCAAGGGGCAGCGCCTCGTTGTTCGCCAGACCGACGTCCTCGGAGGCCACAACAACAAGCCGGCGGGCAATGTATAGTGGATCCTCTCCGCCTTCCAGCATCCGAGCTGAGAGTCAGCTTTGCGCAGATCAGTGACGTACCGAGCCAATACATCGCCGCCGAGCCGTCACTCCCGCGGATCGACTTGTGCAGCGCCGAGATCATGTCGTACCGTTCGTCCCCGCTGCGGTTGTAGCCCTTGCGTAGCCCGCGGCGTACCGCCTCCATGAGCTGCTCATCGCGCTTGGCTCGTGCGGCTTCTGAGCCGGCATCCTCGTCTAATGTGGACTGGACAGGCATGGCGCAGACCTGCAGTGCAAGCTCGAAGCCATTGAGCGCCTGCCGCGCGTCTCCGTCCGCCGCCTCAGCGAGGAAGGGGATGAGGGCGTCGGGCAGCCGCGGTGGGTCGGACACGCCCTTGAGGGCGTTGGCGAGGATCTTCTCCAGATCTTCAGGCGTGTGCTTTGCCAGCGTGAACACCTGGCAGCGCGAGAGCAGCGCCCCGTTGACCTTGAACGAAGGGTTCTCAGTCGTCGCGCCGATGAGCTGGACCCACCCGTTCTCAACGTAGGGAAGGAACAGGTCCTGCTGGGGCCGCGTGAACCGGTGGATCTCGTCGACCATCATGATCGTCTTCCTGCTGTTAGCCGGAACGCGGTGTGCCTCACCTTCCAGTTAGGGAGAGGCCGTTCTTCGCCTGCTCAAACACCTGGCGCACGTCGGCCGTGCCCGAACTCGTGGCCGACAGCTCCTTGAAGTCGGCGTTGGCGTTCCGAGCAATCAGCCGCGCGAGAGTCCTGCAAGTCAGCTTGGACGGGCACCAGCTCACGTCTTGCCGCTCCCTGGTGGTCCCCAGAGGATACAGCTTCCCACGCCCTCGCCGGCCTCGATGCGCGCGCGCAGCAGGCTACCGGGCCCAACGAGATCTCCCTGCCCGACATAATCGGCCAGAGTGGTCGGTCGAGATCGTTCCGCAAGCCTGAGAGTCAGCTTTCGTGAAGCCACGGAGGCTCACGGTTGCGCAGCCTTGAGCGCGTTGACGCGCGGCTTCTTCTCCTCCCGCGCTGGCTCGGACGGTGCCGCCCGCTTGACCCCCGTCTTGCCGTTACTCTGCGAAGCCGGCCGAGAGCGGAACATGGGTGCTGGGGCGCGCGTCGCGGGCGTCTCCGGCTGCGTCAGGTCCACGAGCGACCGCTGTGTCCCGCTCGCCGGGAGTGGCGAGGAGGGGCCTGCGCCTGGACCGGGACACCGCAGGTCGAGATGGAGGTTGATCTCGGCGGCGGGAACGCTGCGCTCACACACGGGGCAGGTGACGACGTCGACCTGTCGCTTGGTGCTCATGGCGTCGGCTGTGGCTGATGGGGATGGTGCAACCGTCATGATGGGCAGTCGCGTCGCGTCGAGTCCGCTCATCTCGCGTTTATCCGGGGTATTTCCTGGCACGTGACATCACCGACCTCCACTTCAACGCTCCAGTGAACTATCCGTCACAACATCCTCTTGCTTAAACCCGAGCAGCATGGCGCGAGAGCAACCCGCCAGTCGGAAGCCGGACGTCCGTTTGGACGGGGCAGATCCCCTCCGCTACCCCGTTCCAACTTCGTTGCAGGGACGAGGGGGTGGCCTCGAATTCTTCGAGCCAGCCGCCTTCGAGACTTCTGTCGACGACGAGTCGACTCTCCGGGAGGAGGCACGCCCGAGTCATTCCTAAACCTACTCGACCCCGGATTTGTCATGTTCAAGGACCCTCACAATCAGCCGGAGCCACGTCGCGACCAGATGCCGGACAGCGCTGGCACCGAGCGCGAGCACAGCAAGCCTCACGGCCAACTGGTGGCAGTCTTACCTCGCGACCCGGCCGTCCTCCTTCCAGGCTGCCGAGCCATTTGATGCCTCGCCTCGCCCCCCGTCCACAACCGTTCACGACCGCCCCCCGACTGTCGAGATTGTCAATGGCGAGCGGCTTTGGCCCATCCGCAGCAAGCGCACAGCTCCCACCCGTGCCTCCATTGACACCATTGTGATCGGGAAGGGGACCTCCTCAAAGCAGATTGTGCTGCAGGAAACAAGGCAGCAAGCCTGGGATCGTCAAAGTGCCGTTCAATGCCGTCCGCCACAGCACGTCCAAGACCGGCTGGCGCAGCGCAGCGAGTCCGCGTCGTGGGAGATGTTAGAGCTGTAGGGCTCCGCCTGACCCGAGCCACCATCCGCTGTGGGAGCATGCGCGCTTCGAGCTCACGCTCCGGAGGTAGGCAGAGCGGCCAAAGAGGTACAACTGCTTGGCGCCATCAATGAGGTTGTCGAGGGCGGCTTCAGAGTTGGGTCAGGGGCCCTCGCCGAACCGAAGGACTATCTTGGGGGGAAGGTTGACATGGCGGACCGACATTGAATGGTGGGGTGTCGGAGCCGTCAGGTAGAAGACGGCGATGTTGACGTCCACGTGTAATGGGCGGCTGGGTCACCCCGTGTCGATCGGAGGAGCCGAGAAGACTCGAAGGAGAGGGGGTGTGCGGCGCCGGCCAGGGTCCCCCTGTTGCTCGGATAATACGTGTTGGTGCCGAAGTGGTCTCTGTCTGCGACGATAAGGTGGTCGTCTAACGAAGCAAGCACCAAGGTGGGCGAGGCAAACGCTAAGGTAGGTGGAAAGACCAGTCTGCGCAAGCGGGCTGGCGCTTTGATTTCACGCTTGCTGACCGCCGTGCGCCTGGAAGGCAGGAGCGTGGCGGTGAGTATGCTTGGTGAGCAAAGTGCCGATACGTTCAACTGTAGTTCATCGTATGCAAGCCCGTGCCAGCATGCGTGCTTTCACAAACATTGGTGGACGGATGGAGTGGAGGTGGAGGACAATTGTTCCGAGATTGATCCGGACACACTGCTTTATTTGCCACCGCCAGAAGTTCAAACCCGCTTTCGACCAGTTACCTCAACCACAACACAACCATGTCATCAAGCGACACATCAGCCACCATGCCCGACAAGCGCAGGTTACCTGATGCAGACGCCGACGACGGGTTCACCGTCGTCAAAAAGCGCAGCAAACAGCGCAAGCTCGAGAAGCAGCGGCCGAAATTTCACTATGACACTGGTTACTTTGGCGGGGCGAAGCGTATCGGCATTGCGGTGGGTCATGTGCGACGCGGCGCTGACAGCAGCACATCCGCGACCTGTCGCTGTACATTGCAGCGGAGGCTCCCAAGCCGGGATGGCTCGTGGTCGACGTAGGTCCTTCCCCGCCAGCGCTAACCCCAGCACCACAGCCATGTGACGCACACGGTGGTGCTCCTCGCCTCAGGCCTTCTCCCGGAACACCTCGGCCTGCCGGGGCTGGAGCCGAACGACAGACTTCCCTTCCCCACGCGCGCGGAGGGCTCGCGCGTCCCCATCGCCCAGAAGCTGTGGGCGTACGGGTGCCCCACGCGCGCCCCGGGCGACAACCGCCGCCTTCACTCGGTGATGGGTACGCTGCTGCGCTCCCCCCTCCCCGACGCGCTGAAGCGCAAGCGCGAGGGCGAGATCAAGAAGCTCAGCGACAGCTTTGTCAAGGGCCGCGACTCGACGCCCCTCCTGTACGTGCTCACGCCGGACGAGATGGCCCTGAACTCATACCGCCTGCCGAGCTATGTCGAGGCGGGCGCGCACGTGTTTATCCCCGGCGACGTGCCGGCACGCGACGCCGAGATCCTCGCCAAGGCGCGCGAGAACGGCGAGATGGACGCGCAGAGTGCGGGCGACGTTGCGGTCGCTGCTCGGGATCGGAGCAAGATCATCGAGGTCAATGAGGCGGGGCAGCGGACGCGAGGCAACGTCCGCGCCGATGAGGGTTGGGTCGAGACGCCTGCCGCACAGGGGCCGCCGCCGGGAGGCGACTACCCCATTCTCGCGATCGACTGTGAGATGGTACGTACTAGCCGACACGCCTGCGGCAGAAGCTGACCCTAGGTGCTCTCGGAGGACGGGCAGGAGCTGGCGCGCGTGTCTGTTGTCGACCTTGAGACGGGCGAAGCCGTGTTCGACGAGCTTGTGACACCACCCAAACCGGTCACCGACTACGTGACTCAGTAAGCTCTCATGTTTGGCCTAAGCTGACACTAGGTGGTCGGGCATGACGAAGGAGCGCATGGACAAGGCCAAGCACACTCTCGAGACAGTGCAGGAGGCGCTGGTCACCGGTCCCAACCCCATCATCACGCCGCACACCATCCTCCTCGGACACAGCTTGGACTGCGACATGGCGACGCTCAAGATCCGCCACCCGCTCATCATCGACACGACTCAGATTTACCGCCACCCGCGCGGGCCACCGTTCAAGCCGAGCCTCAAGTGGCTCACGAAGAAGTGGCTGGGGCGCGAGATCCAGACGAGCGACCAGGGGCACGACTCGCGCGAGGACGCGCGTGCGTGCGTCGACCTCCTCCGCATGAAGTTACAGCACGGGCCAGACTTTGGCGACCCGAGCGTCGACAGCGAGTCCGTCTTCGAGCGCCTCAGCCGCAACGCGAAGCCGCGCCGCTCCCTCGTCGCCGACTACGGCAACCCGCGCGGGTGGTTTGGCGCGCAGGCCACGACCGCCGTGGCGTGCAAGACCGACGACGAGATCGTGGGCGCGGTGGTCGACAAGGTCCGCGAGCACGATTTCGTGTTCGCGCGCATGACCGAGCTCGCCAACGTGCAGAACTGGAACTCGGGCGGCGACGACGTTAACACCGAGACGGCTGACGAGGAGGAGGTGGGCGCCGCGCTGGAGCGCTTCAACGCCCGCCTCGAGCGCTTGCACGAGGCGCTTCCCGCCAACTCGGCGCTCATCGTGTTAACGGGGCATTCGGACCCCCGCCCCATGCTCCAGCTCGCCGCCCGGCAGTGCCGCTTCGAAGCGGCGTTCAACGCCGCTGGTGCAGATGCGAGCGGGATATCGCCTGAGGACAGGTGGTCGACTGAGGACGACCGCAACCTCGAGGCGGCAACCGCTGAAACGCGGCAGGGCATGGCCTTCTTTTGCGTGCGGTGAGGCGGAGGTGGCTTAGAGACAGGGGTTCTAGACTTGAGACTTACGTGTGAGCCATCGGGGGCCAGCCTTGTAGCCTACTTCATGCATTGTGAGCATGGACATTACATACAACCTCTGGAGGATGGACGTGCACGCGAAACCAAGTCCGATCGCACCGCCCCTGATCCGCAGCACCCCGCAGCCGGTTGATGACGTACCAAGTGCCGATCGACAAGCGCCAAGACCCGTTTACCATTTCGTTTCACTTCCCCACATCAACATCTCTCCAACTCTCCATCGCCCACTTTCATCATGGCAGCCCTTACTAGCAGCGGTGTCGAGCGCGTCCTCCGCAACGAGTCGACGTCTCCGGAGTGAGTGCGGCCGCGCGGCGAATCGCCCTCATCCGAGAGCGTGGAGTGGTGCCCACCTCTCCTCCATCCATCCCCGTGCTGACCGACAGGCAGGCATACGACACCCTCAAGGCCTACTATGTCGCGAACAGCCGCAACGAGCGCAGCATCCAGATGATGGCGAGCAAGCTGGGGCACTTTGAGGCCGACTTTCCAAAGTTCACCCCGCAGATCAACAAGATCCGCGAGAAGTACAGCATCGAGAGGATTGTGCCGAGTGAGAAGTGAGACGTCTCGTGCGATGGGGCTAACAGCAGCGCCGAGTGGCCGCCCAAGGGCATCACGAGCGCCGCCAAGCTCAGCTCGGCCCTCGGAGACCAGCGGTGCACGGACGACGACGCGCGCCGCTTCGTCTCCGAGTTTGCCGAGCACGCCAGCATGAGCGACACGCACTCGCAGGACTACATCGTGCGCAAGCTCGACGAGCTCGAGCAGCAGGTGGGTGTCTCCCCCATTCCTTCCCCTTGCCCGCTCGCCTACATCTCGCCCCATGCCCCCCTTCCGACCGCTTACACCAGTACCCCCGCTTCTCGGGCCCCATCCGCTCCGTCCGCTCGCGCCACAGCGCCGCACGCACCGGCGCGGCCCTCAACGCTGCTGGTCACCGCCCCTCGGGCCCGACGGGCTTCACTAGGCCACACGGGCACGGCGGTCAGCCCCCCTCGTATGGCCAGGAGGCCCCGCAGCACGCCACCGCCCAGCAGCAGCAGTGGCACGGCGCCGCGCAGCAGCAGTACGCCCAGCCCGGGCAGTATGCGCCGCCGCCGGGCGCGCCGCAGGCCCAGTACCAGCCGCCCCCGTATGGTCAGCAGCAGCAGGCCCAGCAGTACGGCCAGAACCAGGGGTACTACCAGCAGGGCCAGGGGCAGCAGCAGCAGTACCAGCAGCAGTACCAGCAGCAGCAGCCGCAGCAGACGGCGTACGTCCACCCCACATCGATCGGGACGCAGATGGTGCCCCCGCCGCCGGTGCACGTCCAGTCGCAGCAGATGCACAACACGGCGCCCGAGACGACCGGGCAGTGGCGCCCGCCCAACCTCACCTCCCAGATCTTTGGCTATGTCAAGCCGAAGTGGTAATGGGTGTGAGAAGGCGATCGCATGTTGGTAATATCTTGCTGCTATGATACACGATGTCTGACGATGCTGACTTGGGCGGGTGCCGGGATGTGCTGATTGCTTGACGTGCTCACGGTGCTGGACGGGCGTTGCTTCACTCGAGGCAGAGGAGACTAGCGCCGACTACACCAATGGGGTCTCCCGGTGGGACATGACGCGCCAAGGTCTTTCAGATGCGTGGATGTCTCAACAACATCTAACTCGAGCCGCTCACTGTTCCACTCGTCCGTCTCACTGCCGCACCCCAATGAGGCCAGTCTCGCTACTACTGCAGACAAGGAACACAAGGAACGGCCCCCGGCACGGCACTCCTTAGGACAGGCGGAACAAGGGCGCTCACAGCGCACCCCGAAGGGCGTTCGAAGCAGCTACAGTGGCCGCCCGAACAGGGGAAGCTAGACCCATGTCCGGAACGGCGCGGAGGGGTGGGTGTCTGACACAAAGCTCTTCAGCGCCGTTCAAAATCGGATTCAAAATCGGATATGATACAAAATCGCAACATGGCCTGCCGCAAACCGCGAGCAATGTAGCTGATGTCGCAGGACATGGCTCTTGGTGTCCCCAAGAGGGCGCATGCTGGTGCATTCGCCTCCATGTGATCTGGGAGACGAGTTGTGGGCAATGTTGTGTCTCGGTCTGGCTCCGTCACACATGTCGGCTGATGGCCGTCGCTCTGCCACCCGGTACTGGTGTTCGCCTGATGGACGGGCCGGAGGGCTGGCTGAGGGCGGACTGCCCGCCATCCTCTCGGGAGACAGGAGCTGAGACTGGACAGGGCGTCACGCTCACTCATAACTGAGGCCATGAGTGGCTGTGTAGTCGCCTGCGCCACCAACAAAGGCACTCATGCGCTAAGCAGGCTTAACCATACTACTGCTGGCTATCCCAGACATGCTGTTTCGATTTTGGTGTGTGGACCATACCTCCCCTCGCTTGGAGCACACCGCACGGTCAGATCCCACAACACAGCCTCTATCCCGAACAAAGGTGCGTTGTTACAGTGCATTGCCGCTCTGCGGTCACTACAACTGAGCTCATCAAGAGCTAGATTGCCCATCAAGAGCAAAGGAGTATTACAATCAATGTACTACTAAAAGTGGGGCCAGCCCGGGTGTCAAACCACGAGCTTAGTTGATGTACTCCCACTTGATGTCAAAGACACCGTCGTTGTTGTCGTTGTCGGTCGACTGGCCGTGGAGCTGGGCCCAGAGCGAGGGGGTGAGGTCGAGCTGGTTGTCCTGGCAGCTCATGCACTCGTCGACAATGGTGGCCTCGGCAGTGTTGCCGGTCTTGGTGTCGGTGATGCGGACGCGCTTGCCGCAGACGCCGCTGTTGTACTGCTGCGAAGCAATGGCGACAATGGCGTCCGAGTTGGCGTACTTGGCGCCCGAGCAGGCGACCGAGCCGGCGCTCTCGCCCTCGTTCTCCGAGGGGTTGGTGATGTCGTAGTACGACGCGATGGACGAGAAGCCACCGGTGACGGCCGAGCCCGAGTCGACCTGGCCCTGCGAGGACGAGCCAGACTCCTCCTGCGAGCCAGTCTGCTCGGCGTTGTCCGAGGTCTGGGTCTTGGACTCGGACCACTCGTTCGACGACGACGACGACGACTCCGAGTTCGAGTTGTCGTTGGACGAGTCGGCCGAGGGCGACCAGTCGTTGGACGAGTCGTTGTTGTTCCACTTGCCCTTGCTGCCGTGGTTGCCCCACTTGTGGTTGCGGTGGCCACCCTCACGGTGACGGCCGTAGGGCGAGGGAGCGGGGGCGGCGACGGCGAGCGCGGCGAGAGTGGCGAAGATGAGGGTCTTGGCGAGCATTTTTGGTTGTGTGTGTACAGAGAAAGTAGTACGAGAGAGTGTGTGTCCGTCCAGCGGTGTTGTTGAGAGAGAGCGAGAGCGAGAGTTGGTGAAGAGGAGAGAGGATGGAGGGAGGGTATTTATGTTGTCTTTGACGGGGAGAATGGAGAAAAGGGGGTGTCTGCTGACAGGAGGCATGCACGATGAGGTGGGGGGAGTGGGGAGTGGGCTGCGGACAAGACCTGCCACCTCGAGGACACACTGTGCACACTGCACACTGCACACAGTGATCAGGTCAAAAGACTGGTCATGCACACACCCAACCCAGTGTTGATCCGTGCGCCGCGCGGAACAGGGGGCGCACGGTAGGAACAATCTCATTCCAGGGCAAAACCTCTTGGGCCTCTGCTTTGCTGCGCTTGACAAGTGGTACAGACCCTGAGATGCTCTGGACCTGATCTTGCCCATGACTAAAAAGTCAGGGCACAAGAACGCCTCAGAGTTCTTTATTTGGACACTTCCAAGACTTTGCACCCCAGTTCTCCATCTTGCACACTCTTCCGCCGGCACACTCGCTCCTCCTAGCCTACTCAGCCTACTCTCTCCCACTCTCTCCCACTCTCTCCCACTCGACTAGACCTGACACCTTGATATGCACATTGCACCCTGCAATACAGTGTCTGATTGTCTGACCCTGTAGCCTGCGGCCCATAGCCTGTAGCCTGTAGCACACGGTCCTCGCAAAGTGGTTCTGGCCCGAGGCATGTGTTCCACTGCACACCCTCAAAATCCAGCACCTCGTTATCGACGGCCCCACGCTCCACGCGGACACTCCACTCCCCTCGTCGCACATGGCCCCGCATAACAGCCTGCATGCTGGTGTGGATTCGTGGTAGCCTTTGCGGCAGCGGTGCCAGCGGGCGGGCGGGACGGGCCGCGGGCCAGGTCGGTGCCAGTGCCGCCATCACGATCGCGACGCGCAGCGGCATGCAACGCGCGTCGCGCGGACGTTAAACGAGGGTCGCGCGTCCCCGCCAGCCTCATCGGATACAGAGACGTGCGCCGCTGCTGTAATCCTCTCGTATTCCAAAAGCACATTACGGCCGCGCTGCTGCGCTATTTCCGGCGCAGCACACCCCTGGACGCGGCTGGGCAGTGGGCCCCAGGCCAGCAGCCCCCCCTGAGGCTGGCCCTCTGCTGCGCGCTCCACTGGCGTAGAGACGCCGCGGTCACGAGGCGCCTCCGCAGTCCAGGCACGCGTAACTGGGGTTATGCACGCGTTCCAGATTCTCGACGCGACGCGACGCCATTCGACAGAGTACATTGGCCTCGTGTGCTCTTATGACAATCGATGAAAAAGATGGCTCTTAGTCATGGCCACGGCCGACGTGACACGGGGGCACCCCGGTATCGACGGGATACCGGGGGTGCGGGCCAGAATAGCCCGCCAAGGGATCGTCCGCAATCTGCAACAGCTAAGCGCAGTGGCGTTCACCTCCCTCCAGGGTGGATGGGCCCGCTTGTCCCCTCTCCCCACTTTGCGCAGCAGCCAGGTAGCTCGCGGGCGGACTCGTATCACCGTTCCCCATGCACCCAGCAGGATCGGCCGTTTCGCAGTTTCACAGCTCGCCCCGCAGTCCACTCGGACCCACAACATCCGACGATCACGCCCTGGCCTCGCATGCCCGTCCGATGCGCCGTTTGAGGGCCTCACTCCCCACCGCCCTGCCTGCAGATCTGCGACAAGGCCTATTTGGCCTATTTGCTTCCAGTCGGGCCCGACAATCTGCCCGGGTCTCTGCGCCTGGGCCTCGTTCACCGTCAAGAACGAGGTCCGATGGAACATTCGGGCAGGCCGCGCACACCGGACTGGGCCAGGTACGCATGGATGGGGTGCTTGGCCCGTCTGAAATAGATACGGCCAGATCGGCTAGATCGGCAAATGGGGAGTGGATGCCCGGTTGTTCGGGCATGGCGCTCGAGATGCAGTGATGGCCGGTGGCGCACCTATTGAGCTAGAGTTGTATTCGACGCGGGAGAGTCTGAATGATGTCAGCTGAGTAGGCGGACGATGGCGGGGTGGTTGCACGAGGGGACAGATGCGAGAGGGCCGGCTGCGGGACGGCTGCAAGATGGGGTCAGCGCAGAGACCCCTTGAGTTGTCCGTGAGGCGGCGGCGCTGTCCGACACCGTCCAACATGTTCTAGGTTTGGGGGCAGAAGGTTGTGTATCAGTGCCATGCCGCAAGTAGCGGCATGGTACTGATCTTGGCAGCATCGAGTTGTGGAGCGGACTGTTCCAGATGTGCTCAGGCGTCGTTCGGCTCGGCGTTGTCGGAGCCCCCGACGACCCCGATACCAGATCCGGATCCTCCACCTGCTGCCAACCGATCACCGAAGGCCGACAGCCCACAGCGGTCTTGCCCGCGAGCACACGAGCAACTGAGTACAGAATGAATGGAAGCAGGGTACCGGTATCCTTGCACTCGTCACATGGAGAACTCTCAGATCTCAGATCTGTATGGCCGATCTGCATGACGGTGCCAAGTCTCCTCCTCGCCCTCCCCTCCCCTCGCCCTCCGCTCATACCCTCCCATCCGTGCACAAGTGCGATGCATTCTATACTCCTAACAGTCGTCATTTCGTGAACAA
>JAMALN010000284.1:0-17795 GCA_023630115.1 Cutaneotrichosporon sp. PK4640
AAGACTGTGACGAAGCAGCGTGTCGAGTCGCACTTCGACCTCGAGCTCCGTGCCGCCGTGATGCACGACATCCTCGATATGATGCCCGAGGGCATTAAGCAGAACAAGGCGCGCACGATTCTCCAGCACCTTTCGGAGGCCTGGCGCTGTTGGAAGGCGAACATCCCGTGGAAGGTCCCCGGCATGCCGGCTCCCATCGAGAACATTATCCTGCGTTACATCAAGTCCAAGGCCGACTGGTGGACCTCGGTGGCCCACTACAACCGCGAGCGCATCCGCCGCGGCGCGACGGTCGACAAGGCGGTGGTGCGCAAAAACCTTGGTCGTCTTACGCGTTTATACCTCAAGGCCGAGCAGGAGCGCCAGAACTCGTACCTCAAGGACGGACCCTACATCTCGTCTGAGGAGGCCGTGGCCATCTACACCTCGACGGTGCACTGGCTCGAGAGCCGCAAGTTTGCGCCGATCCCATTCCCGCCCTTGTCGTACAAGCACGACACCAAGCTGCTTGTCCTTGCGCTCGAGAAGCTCAAGGAGGCGTACAGTGTGCATGGCCGTCTGAACCAGTCGCAGCGCGAGGAGCTCGCGCTCGTCGAGCAGGCCTACGACAATCCGCACGAGTGTCTGTCGCGCATCAAGCGTCTGCTCCTCACGCAGCGTGCATTCAAGGAGGCTGGCATCGAGTTCTTCGACACGTACGACAAGCTCATCCCGTGCTACGACATTGAGCCCGTCGAGAAGATCACCGACGCGTACCTCGACCAGTTCCTCTGGTACGAAGCGGACAAGCGCCACCTCTTCCCCGCCTGGATCAAGCCGGCCGACACCGAGCCGCCTCCTCTGCTTGTGTACAAGTGGTGCCAGGGGATCAACAACCTCACGGACATCTGGGACACGAGCAACGGCGAGTGTGTCGTGATGATGGAGAGCGTCCTGTCGCGGATGTGGGAGAAGGTCGACCTCACCCTCCTCAACCGTCTCCTTCGCCTCGTCATGGACCACAACTTGGCCGACTACATCAGCGCGCGCAACAACTTGACCTTGACCTTCAAGGACATGTCGCACGTCAACGCGTATGGCATGATCCGCGGGTTGCAGTTCTCGTCGTTCGTCACACAGTACTACGGCCTCGTGCTCGACCTGCTCATCCTCGGCCTGCAGCGCGCGTCCGAGATGGCTGGGCCGCCCGCCGCTCCGAACTCGTTCCTGCAGTACCGCGACACGGCGACCGAGACGCGCCACCCGATTCGCTTCTACAGTCGCTACGTCGACCGCATCCACATGCTCTTCCGCTTCAGCGCCGAGGAGTCGCGTGACCTCATCCAGCGCTTCCTGTCCGCCAACCCCGACCCAAACAACGAGAACGTTATCGGGTACAACAACAAGCGGTGCTGGCCGCGCGACTGCCGCATGCGCCTGAACAAGCACGACGTCAACCTCGGCCGTGCGGTGTTCTGGAACGTCAAGAACTCGCTCCCGCGCTCCCTCACGACCATCGAATGGGAGGACAGCATGTGCAGCGTGTACAGCAAGGACAACCCGCAGCTTCTCTTCTCGATGTGCGGTTTCGAGGTCCGCATCCTTCCGCGCGTGCGGACCGAGAACGGCGAGCAGTACACGCTCAAGGACGGCGTGTGGAACCTCGTGCAGGAGAGCACCAAGGAGCGCACCGCGCAGGCGTTCCTCCGCGTCTCGGACCAGGGCATCGCCGAGTTCAACAACCGTATCCGCCAGATCCTCATGTCGTCTGGTTCGGCGACCTTTGCCAAGATCATCAACAAGTGGAACACGGCGCTCATCGGCCTGATGACCTACTACCGCGAGGCGGTGGTCACCACGCCCGAGCTGCTGGACGCCCTCGTCAAGGCCGAGAACAAGGTGCAGACTCGCGTCAAGGTCGGTCTCAACTCGAAGATGCCCTCGCGTTTCCCGCCCGCCGTCTTCTACTCTCCCAAGGAGCTTGGTGGTCTGGGCATGCTCTCGATGGGCTTCGTGCTCATCCCGACGTCCGACCTCCGCTGGTCCAAGCAGACCGACGGCGGTGGCATCTCCCACTTCCGCTCGGGTATGACGCACGAGGAGGACGCCCTCATCCCCAACCTGTACCGCTACATCCAGCCGTGGGAGGCCGAGTTCCTCGACTCGGCGCGCGTGTGGTCCGAGTACGCGATGAAGCGCACGGAGGCGACGGCGGCCAACCGCCGCCTCACCCTCGAGGACCTCGAGGACTCGTGGGACCGCGGTATCCCGCGCATCAACACGCTCTTCCAGAAGGACCGTCACACGCTCGCGTACGACAAGGGCTGGCGTGTGCGCGTCGCGTTCCAGCAGTACCACCGTCTCCGCGCCAACCCGTTCTACTGGACTAACCAGCGCCACGACGGCAAGCTGTGGCAGCTCAACTCGTACCGCGTCGATGTGATCGCTGCGCTCGGCGGTGTCGAGGGTATCCTCGAGCACTCGTCCTTCAAAAGCACGGGCTTCCCGAGCTGGGAGGGTCTCTTCTGGGAGCGCTCCAGTGGATTCGAAGAGTCGATGAAGTTCAAGAAGTGAGTACAAACTGACGCCCAGGCTCGGTCCGCCAGACTTCGATATTGCCTGCAACTTCTTCGTGCTCCGCTGACTCTACAGGCTCACGAACGCGCAACGCTCAGGTTTGAACCAGATCCCAAACCGTCGTTTTACGCTCTGGTGGTCGCCGACGATCAACCGCGCGAACGTCTATATCGGTTTCCAGGTCCAGCTCGACCTCACGGGCGTGTTCATGCACGGCAAGATCCCGACCCTCAAGATCTCGCTCATCCAGATCTTCCGTGCCCACTTGTGGCAGAAGATCCACGAGTCGCTCTGCATGGACATCTGTCAAGTCCTCGACCAGGAGATGGAGGCTCTCGGCATCGAGTCGGTCCAGAAGGAGCAGATCCACCCGCGCAAGTCCTACAAGATGAACTCGTCCGCGTCGGACATTCTCTTGTTCGCTTCGCACAAGTTCCTCATCACGCGCCCGTCGCTCCTCAACGACAACCGCGACACGATGGACGGCACAACGTCGAACAAGTTCTGGATCGACATCCAGCTCCGCTGGGGTGACTTTGACTCGCACGACATCGAGCGTTACGCCCGTGCCAAGTACCTCGACTACTCGAGCGACTCGCAGTCAATCTACCCGTCGCCGACCGGTACCCTCATCGCCGTTGACCTCGCGTACAACATCTACTCGGGCTACGGCTGCTGGTTCCCCGGCTTCAAGCCGCTCATGCAGCAGGCCATGGCCAAGATCATGAAGGCTAACCCGGCGCTATACGTCCTGCGCGAGCGTATCCGCAAGTCGCTCCAGCTCTACTCGTCCGAGCCAACCGAGCCGTACCTCAACTCGTCCAACTACTCGGAGCTGTTCTCCAACCAGGTTATCTGGTTCGTCGACGACACAAACGTCTACCGTGTCACGATCCACAAGACGTTCGAGGGTAACTTGACGACGAAGCCGATCAACGGTGCCATTTTCATCTTCAACCCGCGTACCGGCCAGCTCTTCCTCAAGATCATCCACACGTCGGTGTGGGCAGGCCAGAAGCGTCTCGGCCAGCTCGCCAAGTGGAAGACGGCCGAGGAGGTGGCTGCGCTTATCCGCTCGCTCCCTGTCGAGGAGCAGCCCAAGCAGGTCATTGTCACCCGTAAGGGTATGCTTGACCCCTTAGAGGTCCACCTCCTTGACTTCCCCAACATCGTCATCAAGGGCTCCGAGCTGCAGCTCCCCTTCCAGGCGACGCTCAAGATGGAGAAGTTCGGTGACCTCATCCTGCGCGCGACTCAGCCGCAGCTCGTGCTCTTCAACCTGTACGACGACTGGCTCAAGAGCATCTCTAGCTATACGGCGTTTTCGCGTCTCATCCTTATCCTCCGCGCGCTCCACGTTAACAACGAGAAGTCCAAGATCATCCTGCGGCCCGACCGCAACACGATCACCGAGTCGTACCACGTCTGGCCGACGCTCTCGGACGAGGAGTGGATGAAGGTCGAAGTTGCGCTCAAGGACGTCATTCTCACCGACTTTGGCAAGCGCAACAGTGTCAACATCGCGTCGCTCACCGCGTCCGAGATCCGCGACATCATTCTCGGCATGGAGATTCAGGCCCCCTCGATCCAGCGTCAGCAGATGGCCGAGATTGAGAAGTCGACCGAGGCGTCGGCGGCCGTCACCGCCGTTCAGCACAAGACGACCAACATCCACGGTGATTTGATCCAGACCGTCACGTCGACGCAGTACGAGGTGGCCACTTTCGCGTCCAAGTCGGACTGGCGCGTGCGTGCGATCTCGGCGACCAACCTGCCGCTGCGCACCAACAACCTCTTTGTCGGCAACGACGAGGTCAAGGATGACGCGGGCGCGCTCACGTTCGTCATGCCCAAGAATATCCTGCGCACCTTCGTCGTCTCGGCGGACCTGCGCACGCAGGTCGCCGGCTTCCTGTACGGCGTGTCGCCGCCCGACAACAGCCAGGTCAAGGAGATTAAGGCGATCGCGTGGGTGCCCCAGCGCGGCACGGCGAACTCGGTCGAGCTGCCGCACGAGCTGCCGCAGCACGACTTCCTCCTCAAGGGCCTCGAGCCCCTTGGATGGATCAAGACGCAGAGCCAGGAACTAAACCACCTGGCGCCGCAGGACGTGACGACCCAGGCCAAGATCATGGCAGCCAACCCCGAGTGGGCGCCGACGAGCATCTGCATCACGGCGGCCTTCTCGCCCGGTTCGGTCTCGCTCAACGCGTGGGAGCTTACCGTCGGTGGCTTCGAGTGGGGCCGCAAGAACGAGGACCAGAGCGGCCAGTTCCCGGGCTGGAACGCGAGCATGGCGACCCGCGTCCAGCTGTTGCTCACCGATCGCATTCTCGGCATGACGCTGGTGCCCGAGGGCGGCGCGTGGAACTACGGCGTCGGCCTCACGCAGAGCTGGACCGACAAGATCCACTACAACATGACGCTCGACCGGCCTCAGCCGTTCTGGGCGCCCGTGCACCGTCCCGCTGCGTTCCTCACATTCACACAGATGGAGGGCGACGACAGCGCCGACGTCGAGAACGCCCTTGCGTAGTGTGTCCGTTAGAAAAGAATCCCGTCAAGGGTAGCATGTTTGTATTACATAGTCTCAATGCACAGAGTCACATCGGCTGCCCGCGAGTAGCTGGGGGGAGTGTGAGCGGAGAGAGCGTGCATGAGATGCTGGAACGCAGGACAGTGATCATCCAGACGGGAGCAATAATGGTAAAGGTAATGACGGAGGGGTAATGTTGGTTTTGATTTCAGGGCAGGACGCGTCAATAGTGGCAGCAGTCCACTCAGACGCGTTGTGTGTCACTCTCTCCCTCCATGCCCTCCATTTGCCTTCTCTCCACTCCACTCTCTCAACCTCTCCATCACACCTTCTCCCATCTCCACCACATCACATCTTCTCAACCACATGCCGCTCTGAGTGCATAGCAGGTAGCCTAACGACTTGTGACTGATGGCCGCTAACACCAGCATGCACCCCGACGAGCAGCCCGGCGCACCCGCGTCCGGGCGACCTTCCCCCGCCCCCGACCAGCAACGCGGCACGCTTGCCGCGCTCTGGGGCCAGCCGGGCCAGCTGCAGTTCAGCAAGGAGAAGGAGAAACCGCCACAGCGCAAGCGGCGGAAGAACGAAGGGCCGCCGCAGGGCCGTCTCGTCTTCGGCGCGGCGGGGATGACCGTTGCGACGCCACCGGCGCCCGAGCCAGCGCCGAAGCCCGAGAACGGGGAGAAGAAGGGGCGGAAGCGCAAGGAGGGCGAAGAAGGTGTGTGCTTCAGAAGAGGGAGGCTGTCTTGAAGAGCGGTTGACGTGGACGAGGAAGTCAGGTGGAGGAAGGCAGTTATCCTGCGCCATCGTTAGCTGACATCAGCGACGGCCAAGCCCGGACGCAAGCGCAAAGCGAAGCAGTCTGGGGAGTCCATCGCCCAACCAGTGGCCGGACCCTCACGTCCCCGCCTCGAGCTCTCCCCCGACTCCGTGCATGCCATTAGCGACTCGGATCCCGAACCCGAAGTCATCTTCACTGGCGGGACGCCGCCCGCGTCCCAGGTGCGCAGGGGTACGGGACAGGCCCACGATCCCGTCCAGGTGGACGACACGCCGCGCGCAGCGCCGAAGAGGAAGAATATCGTGTTCGCGAGCGACAGCAAGCCCACCCACGCGTTCTTCGGGGCACGTCTGACCGCAACGGCGGCAGCGGAGTTGTCCGAGGCCACCAGCACTACGACCACGCCAGTCACTGCACCCGCTACCGCCGCGACCAGCGGTACGGCAACACCCAAGCTCGCCAACGGCGGCCCGAAGAAGGCGCAGGTCCACTCGTTCTTCGCAAATGGGGGACGGCCCGCCCTTGGTGCACTCAAGGACGGCTGGGGCAACTGCCGCGAAGGTGACGAGCCTGCTGCTCCGTTACCAGGCGGGGAGTGGCCGGGCCACCTCGGCGCGGCTGAGGCTGGGCCCTCCGCGCCTGCCAAGCTCCACCGACGGGAGCGCCCGATGCCTACCAAGGGAGAAGCGTGCGGCGGGTTCTTGCAAGACGTCCTCTCGCATGCGCGGTCTCCTGCACCATCTTCTCCCATCCCTTTACCACCTTCCCTTCCCGCTCCACCCTTCATTCTCGAGCACCCCGCTATCGCCGCCGTCCTCTCCGACAGCCGGCCAGATGACAGGCGCGAAACATGGTGCGAGCGACACCGACCTCGCGAGGCAGGCGCTGTCCTTGGCAACGAACTGGAGGCCGAGTACCTCCGCGACTGGCTGGAAGCGCTCTCCATCGGCCAGGCTGAGGCACGTAAGGTCATCCGTAGAGTGTCGCGCAAGAAGATAACCAATCCTGACCACTCGTGGATCGTGGACGACCTCGGCATGTTTGGCGAGCCTGTGGACGAGTTCGGCGACGAGGAGCCCCCAGACCCTTACGAGGAGCCGTACCTCGGCGCAGGCGAGCGGCCCAACTCGTACCCTCCTCTTGGCGCCTTCGTGGGCAACACGATTGTGCTTACAGGACCGAGTGGCACTGGGAAGAGCGCGGCCGTCCACGCCGTGGCGAGCGAGCTCGGGTGGGACGTGTTCGAGGTGTACCCCGGCATCGGCAAGCGGACTGGGCCGCACCTTGTCAACCTCGTCGGAGATGTCAGTAGGAACCACACCGTGGGGTCGCGCGACAAGAAGAAGTCGGCCGCGGCGGCCGCCATGGCCATGTTCGCCAAGGCCAAGCCGAAGCCCAAACCGGCGGCACTCGGCAGCCAGGGATCGGCAAACGACCCCATCGAGCTCGAGGAGGACACGCCTCCGGCGGCCGAGAAGCAGGGTACCTCGGAAACTTCTGCTGCCAAGCCCAAGCAGTCGCTGATCCTTATCGATGAGGCCGACATCCTCTTTGATGAGGTGACTACTTTCTGGCCCACCATCGTGTCGCTAGTCGCCCAGTCGCGCCGCCCCGTGGTCATCACCTGCAACGGTAAGCTAACATGTGCACTTATGAAGCTGATATCAGATCTCTCGTCAGTGCCCACCGACATACTCCCTCTCCAAGTCATCTTGCACTTCCGCGCTGCCCCCTCCTACCTCGCGCAGCCTTACCTCGCGAGCATCGCACAGAAGCATGGTTTTTCCTGCAATGTTCCGCGGCTCTACAAAGACTGCTCGCGGCCCTGCCTCCCGGACCTCGTCAACCAGCCACTCCCCCCCAACGGGAACGAACCAGAGGAGCGGTTTGATCTGCGCGCGGCCCTGATGCAGATGCAGCTGGATCGGCAATCCTCCTGTGAGCGCCGCCGCCATGGTGGCGTCCGCAACGAACCCCTGGGGGATATCGGGGCTTTGACTCGTCAGCTAGATGCCGAGTCTTACGCGGACGCGTTTGTGGCGCCACGCCCCTGGGCACGGCTTGAGGTATGTGGCCGTGGCGGGCACTGCTAATGTCTCCAGATCTCCGAGGGCGATCGCTTTGTACCCACGGGGGACGACCAGGACGGCATTCGGCTTGTGTGCAAGCCGGACGTTCAGGACCTGCATCCAGTTCTGGCCGCCTACGCCGCGTCGGAGGACATGGCGAAGGCCCTGGTGGAATGTGCGGGCAGCGGCGTGTGCCGCGATCCGCGGCGTCTGCAGTACGACCAGTGAGTTCAGAATTGAATGCAGCCCTAACGGCACAGGACATCGTACATTCGTGGCCTGCTTCCACTCCTGGACCCCCTCATCCCGCTGAGCGCGCGCCTCCTCCCCCATCCCACACTCTTTCTCGACGTGGCTCCGATCGTGCGTTCCATTGTGCTCGCGGACGATGCGTTCGAGATGGCAGACCGTGCGGCGATGGCGAACGGCGAGGCACGCATCAATCCGCGCACCGGGCGTGCGATGCGCACGCAGGGGTATGAGCGGTGGCTCGAACTGGATCTTGACGCGCGGACGGCTGCAGCTGAGTCCGGGCTGGAGTTCGCGGGCCATACGAGATGGTTGGGTGAGTAGAAAGGGGCATAAGGTAGAGCACAACCACGTACACCAACGAAGCATAGCAGCATTGTGAGATACATTCAATTTGATATGACAGGATGGAGCATGGCAATGGTTGTTGACAACGAAGGTTGGGGTCGGGGTGAGTGGAGGAGCGTGACCGTTTCAGTGGTCAAGGTTAGTGACTTGTTCCTTGAGCGGGACGACCACTTCTCTCTCTGCCTGACCGGAACACCATAGCAACCCACTGATCAACTGAACGGCAGCGGCGCCGAGTGCCACACCGATCGGCCTCGGCGCACCTCCACCCCGCACCCGCACCCAGCAACCAGGCACGCCTCCACCTCACCATTCAATCTCGCTTGCTCTTGCACCTTATCACCACCACACCATGATCCAGCGCCGCCGCCCCGGCGCCGTCGACCTCTCGGAGCCAACCACGCCGCCCCCGCGGCGCCGCTCGCCCCCGCCCTCCCCGCACCGCTCCCCGCTCCCCGGCTCCCCCCTCCTGGGCGGCTCCCCGCTCCCCGGCAGCCCGCGGCGGCTGTCCGCGCAGCTCAACGGCTACGCCCCGACGGCGTACGCGGCCGCGTACCCCTCGAGCCCGTACCCCCACTCGCCGTACGGCGGGGGCGGGCAGAGCCTAGGCATCGAGTCGTTCGACTCCGGCGGGGGAGGTGAGGCCGCCGTCGTCGCGGTCGCGCGCGCGCGCGAGGCCTTGGTTGCCGGGGTGCGGGATATGTCGCGCGTGCGGAGGAGTTGGGGGCTTGTTTGGGGGTGAGTACTTTTCGGGTCTTGGAGAGGGGGTGGGGGGATGGAGGGGGATGGAGGCGGGATGGAGGGGGATGAAGGCGGGATGGAGGCGGGGGATGGCAGTGGAGGGGATGGGTTAGGGATGGGGGGGGGGGGAGGTCGGGGAAGCAAGGAGCACGAGAGGATCGTCGTGAGGCAGGCCCGACGTGTGGTGGCCGCGAGGAGGGCAACGAAGCAGGGCGACACGGGGCAGTCGTTGACTGCACGGCGTCGGGGCGCGCGGCAGCGAGAGCCAAGGGGGGGGGCGAGTGCGGCAGCATCGAGCCTGCCGCATCGACCCCCCGGAACATCGCCTGCGGCGCGAAGCCCGCCGCCACGGTGGGGCCACGCGTAGCGGGGGCGGGATGAGAAAGTGTGCGGATGGTGGAGATGGTGAAGGGCCTCCTGCTGGCTCAGCGGCGGACGCTGGCCAGTCCGACGGGCTCGATGAGGTTGAGGGATGTGGATGGAGGGGGGGAGGTAGGCGGAGTTTGGGTGGGAGTGAGCCGCAGGCGACGAGGGAGTGGGAAGTGGACGGAGGAGGATGGCTCTGAGGATGGCAGAGGGAGGCTCGGGAAGGCGACGTGCAGAAGGGAGGCGAAGGCGGACGTGCGAGCATAGCCCGACACGCTCACGGACGCGCAGTGCTGGCGTTTGCTGTCTGCTGCGCTAGCTGACCGTCTCCCCCCCGCCAACGCCCCATACTGCCTCCAACTCGTTCTCCCTGCCTCGTATGGTCGACCTTCGCATGACGTCCTTCGTCTGCTCCGGGCCGCGCCTCGCCACCACCCACTGCGGCATCTGACCTCCTCACGCCGCACCCCAGCCTTCCATTCCTCCGGGCGTTCATCCTAATACCCGCTGCGGGTTTGACGGACCCACGGGGCCGGCGCGGAGGGGTTCGTCCGCGCTGTCGACTGCCCAGGCCATGTCACCCTCTTCGGCGCCCTCGGCGCCACGGCCGATGTGACCATGTGACTAACGTGCGCAGCGCTCCTTTTCTTCTGCAGAACAAAGAGCGCTGTAGCGCCCCTGTACACACCCCTGCCGACACACTCCTTCACACACCTGCACGTGCGGACAGCACCCCGTCTACGGCCACTCTCGTTGACCTCGTCGTCCGCCAGAGATCTCGATCAGCGCACGCCCCCCGTCCGCGCATTCCGAGATCTGGGGCGTTCCTTCTCGAGCGTCCTTCTCATGTGCCGTCTCTCTCCTGACTCTCTCCGCGTTCCGCTGCTCCCTGGGCCCCCGTGTCCGCTGTGCCGCCCCCATGCTCTCCCACATGCCCCGTGTTCCGCGCCCATCCAGCCCCATGTGCGCCCAGCACCTGGCCATTTTCCCCGCGCCCTACACCAACTGGCGGGCGCGCAAACGCGCGCCCCAGCATTCTGGGCCGCATGCATGCTTCGTGGGTCCGAGCGTCGAGCGGAGCGGGAGGCGTCACGTCTCGCCCAGGAGTCGGAGCCCCAGGGCACCGAGTGGCGTCGAGTGATACGCGGCCCGAGCGGTGGCGTCGCCCAGTCCACTCCCGAACTGAGGTGGCGTCGCGGCATGGTCTGTGCTCGGTGCGGTGGCAGGGTCTGTATACCACCAACGACCAACATGGGCCACGGGTGCGCGACACAGTGCCGCTCGTCCTCCCCTTGAGATCTGCAGAGACCCCCAGACCGGTGTTGCTCAACGCCGCTATTTTCCCGCTGACGCCAGCGACCCCGAGCTCCGGTCCCAGGTCGTCAAGCTCACGCTCATCAACCTCCTCTCCCTCACGCTCCTGTCCCTCTTCCCCTTGGTCCTGTCCCCGCTCTTTGCCCGCGACGCGCAGCACGACCTCGATACGGTGAGCGCGAAAACGCGCGAGGTGCGGGGCTGGTTCAACGCGCTCCTGAGCTGGCCCCTGTTCGCCGTGTGCTTCTGGGTCAACGCAATCTGGGGCCCGGGCATTGCCAAGCGCGCACAGGGCATGATGCATCCCAGGTGAGTGGGTTGTCGAGACACGAATTTGCGGGGGCGGAATGTCAGTCGCGCCACGTCTTGGCGCCCGTCACCAGCGCCTCGCTCGTCACCGCAGTCGATGGCTTGGCATCGACCCAAGCAAACCCTTCTGCCCTCGTCTGCTCGCCCGCATCGGTCCCCCGTTGCTGCTCGCCGCAGGGGCCCCGCTCACGCCAGCTACCGCCACCAGCCGCTGCACACGACCGCTGCCCCGACGCCGACCACCACCGACCGCGTGTGGCTCACCCTCACTCGCCTCCTCCTCATCGCCGACTTTACGCTTGTGGCGCGCACGCTGGCGCTCGTCCCTGTCGTTGGGAGACTGCTGTCTATCAGCTTCATCTGTCTCATCAATGCGTATTACGCGTACGAGTGAGTCCCAGCTGCCTCCACCCCCACGTGGGGACGTCACCCCTTCTGGCCCACATTCTGCGCACCTCTCTACCCTGCACCACCCTGTCCGCACCCCCACTCTGATATTTGGGGTGCCACATTCGTGGTTCCAGCTGCGGCGCCACAATGACGGCGTGACGCGGACTGCCGTGTGGATCACATGCTGTGTGAGCCCACAAAAGTGCCCGCCCCATCGCCGTCGCAATGCCCGCCGCACCGCCTCGGTGGGGCCGGGGCCAAGCCTCTTGGAGCGGAACGGGTGCTGCGCTCGGAAGTTCGGCTCGGAACGGGGGGGCTGTGCCACCGGCAACGGCCTCGGATGAGCCTTGTGACCCCGGAGGCCAACTCGGGTCCCCCAAAACGAGCTGTGGAATCTTCCGTCGATCCGCACCGCCTCCGATCGCATACCTGACGCCAGATGGATCTTCGTGTCGCGGCAATGGTCACTGGACACTCGGTGTGCCTACATCTCGTCGCGGGGGTGGTACATGTTCGGCTTCGGTGAGCAACACTAACCTGCACCGCTGTCAGACGTCGTCCTCTGACGCCAGGCCTGCCCGCAACCCTGCTCACGTCGTTCGGGCCGCCCCTGATCAACATGGCGATCTTTTCGCTGATCTACCCCTTCTTCGTCATCCAGGCGTTGCAGAGCCGGCCGCCCAGCGTGTCCCTCCTCCCGGGAACGGGCACGGGCACGCCGGGCTCGGGAGCGAGCACACCGACCAAGGAGACCCACGGCTTCCACAACCCTATTCTGGGCGGTAGTAGCACGCCCGCGGCCAGCCGCGTGCACGTGCCAATCTTCTTCTTTGCGCGACATGCGCTCAAGGGCCTGCGGTGGCTTGCGGATGCGGGCGCCCGCGAGCGCGGGGGCGGCTCCCACGAGCGCGCTCTGGGTCGGCGGTATTAGCATCCACGACCCAAACCTGACTTCGAGCCGCGGGGCCACCGTTCCGCCGTCACAAGCCAGTGTACAGTGCCTGTTAGGCCTATTTGTAGCCATGAAGACGAATGCCATGCCGACTGTGGAGCGTCGCACCACCTCACCGACCTCGCCGACAGCTAGAGTCACGCACCAAGGACCTGTTAGCTCAGCGATCAGTGGCTGATGTCACATTCCAGCCAGGTGTGTCCAGGCGCCATGTGACTGCATCAACCTAACACCAATTGGCCACCCTGTTAGTCTCATGCGGGATGCGGCACCCAACTCCCGCTCCATGGCACTTCCCCAAGGCCCAGGCCTGGGCCATGCACCAGATTCCGTAACGCATTCCGCTGATAGCTTGGGTGGCATGGGCAGTTTGGCCAGCTGGACAAATAATCGATAGTCGGTGGGGGGGATTGGTATTTGGGCTGGGGAGCGGCTGAGTCAACGCCGCGGGCTGACCAAAACCGAGAGAGGGGCGCATGCCTCCTGGCCTGGTCTCGTGCGTGTCTGCCATCTGCAATGTCACCGGGGCCGGCAACTCTCAAGTCACCTGCACCCAGCCCCATTCAGATCTGCTGAAAGTGCAGATCCGTGGCGCCCCCGGCCTGCCCGGACGTGGCTTAACTCTAATACTGGCCTGCCCTGTCCTCTCCTCCGCGTATTGGTCCGGGCTTGCGTGTACTGCGAGACGGCCCGCATACATGCACCAATAACAGCGGCCCCGCCCACTATCTCTCGCTGACAGTATCTCCCTAACACGCCGGAAGCAAGCGTCCCCAGATCTCCTCTTACCCTGGTCTCGATCCTCACGTTTACAATCGGCCCGGCATGGCGCTGCTGATCTGCACGACGTCCAGCAAATAGACTGCTCGGCGAGGCTGGCAGCCCATTATCCCGGGCACGAGGGGGGATGTTACGGCGGCGGGCGCCGCTCGTCGCCCAGTTCACACCCACCCAGTGTGTAGCGGGCATGGTGCATGCCCGCCGCGCGACGATCGGGGAGGGAGCACGCAGCTGCGAGGAATATTCACGGATATTGGCCGAATGCACCCGGCATGCCGCAATTGGCTGTATGCATCAGGCCATTGAGAAAGCTTCTGCAGCTTAGAGTAGAGGGAGTGTCTCGCAGTCTCGCCGTATTTGCACCGGTCTTGCGTCAGACGGAGTGCTCGGGCTGCAGATCGCGATCGAGGATGCGCCGATCCGCGCGTCTGTTCGGGTGCCGCCGTTCTGCAGATCAGCGATCGAAGGCTATGCGCGTAGACTTGGGCGGGGAGAGGGGAGAGGGGAGAGGGGAAAGGGGAGAGGGGGAGGGAGGGAGATGTGGAGCCTTGGAGCCTGCAAGGGGTTGGATGGGAGATGGACGCCGCGCCGAATTCCATGACAGGGGCAAAGGGGCGCAGATGAGCCCCGACCCACACCAACGCCCCCGACGCCCTCGACGCCCCCCGTCCATCCATCCATCCAGGCATCCAGGCCATCCAGGCCCCGCAGGCCCAGATCTCTTCGTGTGTCATTGTCACCGAGGCAGTGCATGGCTTGCGTGGCGTACGAGAATGTGACAATGTCAGGCTGGCACTTGGGCCCAAGCGAGACCTTGTCCTTGTTACGCTTAAAGAGATGGGATGAGGTGCCTGGCAAATGACGACCAAATATGGACAAATACTGTTACAGGGGTGGGCACAATGCCTGCACATCTAAGCCAGAGCCAAGCAGAGCCCCCATAATCCCGAGTGGGGGCGGCACGTGTTGATCAATCACAGTATGCCGAGTACCCGAGTGGCAATGTCGTTCCCAACAAGGTCGGCCAAGCCAATCCCCACACGCCGGTACCGTCTATCCGTAGCCTTGACCCCTCAGGCCCTCGCCAGGCCCAGCCCAGGCCAACACCACTCCGTCCACCGGCGAATACCCAAATATCCTTTCTTCCACCGCAGCCTCGGGCTCAGGTTGCATGCCTCGGGCGCCCAGGCTCGAGCTCCAGATCACAAACACCGAGAAATGCGTACACTTGTGACATGTGATGGGGATCTGGGGGCCGGGGCGATGCACACGGGCATCTCTGCCTCGTCTCGAGTCTGGGGCCACCGCGCCGCGGGAGGGGCGACCCGCGGCACGCCTGAGTCAGTTACGACAGCTGGCTGGGAAAAAGCGACCGAATGGGGGAGGTGGAGGTAATGTGTGCGTTGAAAGCTGGGTACATGTGAGATCCGGGTTCTAACGCGGGGCCCTAGATGACGACGAGGGGCGAAGCAGAAGGGCCGAGGGGCGGTTGAGGCGAGGCTCTGTCAGGGCACACGTGAACGGAGCGGCTCCCATGGTAATGCTCTCATTTGTGCGCATAAGTTGTGCAGGTAGGAGGGAGGGATGGGTGAGATGGGTGATGGAGTCGAGAAGGGAGGGCCGAGCGGGATCTGGTTTCTGTGGGACATGGGAGATGGGATGATGGGATAGGATGGAGGGCGTACACAGAGGGCGTAGGAGTGGGGGGGCGTCTAGGCACGGCTGGATGCATCTGGGCCATGGTCCATGAGGCGAGTTCACCCTGGCATGTTAAAGTGTGCCTAGACTCTTGAAAGCCCGGGGCAAAAAGGCAGAGGGGCAGAGGAGCAGAGGATGAGACGACGAGGTATTGAACAGACGTCTCATTTTTACCTTTTCCAGGTCCCGTCCCCCTCTTTGACACCTGAACTCCTTTTTGACGCCTCCCTCTCTCTGTGGCGTATGGCAGCCCTCTCCCTCTCTGCGCCTCGCACGCCTCTCTCTGCGCCAATGCTTGACGCCTCTACGCCTCTGGGCTAGCAGCCAAATCGAGATCGACAATGCTCACCTACCTAGCTCCCCACCCAGCCACCAGTCGACATCCATTCGTTCCACTGCCCCTCACTCCCTCATCCCCTTTGCATCCCCTCCTCCCCTCCCCTCTCCCTCCAAAGGCGCGGAAACCCGGACAACGGGCAATGCAATATAGTCTCCAATCGGTCCTGTTCACATGCACAGCTGTACCGTGATTCCTCCTCTACAAGCGTAGCGCCTCAAGCCTCCTCCCTCCCCTCTCTTCCTCTGCACGTTTTGTATCCATTATGCAGCCCCTCTGCCCCTCATACCCCTCAGCCTCAGACTCTACGGCTCGACAGTCCTCATCCCTGGTCGTTGAGCCCTCAAGACAAGAGATCTGCCAATGCCCATCCATGCCGCTTGCCTCCAGGACCGGTGACCAGGCCTATGTATCTGCGCCCGTTGAGCCGTTGATCCGGGGTTGAGCGCCCGTCCCATCCCATACCATCCAAGCTACCCAGATGCCCAGCGGCCCAGCGGCCTCACACTCATATCTCTCTCTCTCTCTGTTGCTCTCTCTCTCCTTCATCCTCTGGCCCAGCACCGTTCGCCCGTCTCCCCCCACCCCGCCCCGCCCCGCCCCGCCCGCCCACGACGATCCGCTCTGACCATATTTACAAAGAGAACACGCCTCCCATCTCGGTACCATCTTTCCCCGCCTCGCGCTCTCGCTCTCTTGCATCTGCTCCATCGTCCCATCATCGCCTCGCATCTTCCATCGCTTCCCCTCCGTCTACCCTCGACAGTCTCTCCCTCCCTGCCTTCCTCCGTCTCCCTCGCTTGCTCGACGCGACCGCACACCCCACATACCGCAACCGTGACCGGCCTCCACCACGCCCGTCTCAGGAACCAACGCCGAGCAGACCCTCCGCGCCCGCGCCGCACCCTCAACCCCTCGCCCTCGCCACTGCCCACGCCCGCATCGCTGCACAGACCTTCTGTGGCTCACGGACACCTTGTTCTGCGACTCGGCTCTAGCGCAAGCAACCTTATCTGCAGGTCGCCCTCGCTCCCTCGCTGCCTCCCTGCGCCCAGGGTGAGCGAGTTCCGCACCCACGAACCCGAAGAACGGCCGACGCACCAGGCGGGGTAGAGAGAGATCTGGGTATCCTTTTGGACACTGCTTGCTCACCTCATCGCAACACCGCAGAGGCCACAGAGCACGTTGCCAACCACCCACCCACTCTCCCACCGTCACACCTCACGCGCCGTTCCTCTCCTCTCTCCCCGTCGCCTTGCCCCCGATCCCTCCGAATCTCGGCACGCACGCACCTCACCTCACAACACCACAACAAGCCCTCACTTTCTCCGCTCCTCCGCCAAACTTAGCATAACCCGCCCCTTCCCACCCCTTCCACCGGCCACTCACCGGCCACCACAACCCGTCGCCGCTGCATCGCCGTCACCTCGACTGCACAGCCGACGGCACGCGAGCCTTGTCGATCTCCAATCGAGTGCGTTCGCTGAAAAGCGGGCATTTTGACAAGCACGAGCAAGGACTAAGGAACGTGTGCGCACAGAGGCATCCAAAGTTGGGGCCGGGACAGACACAGACAGACTAGCTCCCACCTGAAGCCCCGACCACAGTCGGGTTCCAGGAGTCTTGTGCCTGCTGCCACCGATCTACCGATCTCCTCCTCGTCCTCATCCTCGTCCTCGTCCTCCCCTTTCCTCTCCTCTTGCACACTCCTTCCCTCCTCCTCTCTCCTCTCCTCCAACACCAACTCGCCTTCCACACTCACGCGCCCACCCCCGTCGCTCCCCTTCCTCTCCCTCGCGCGACACCCTACAACACCGCGCGACCCATAACTAGACGACTCGGCAGCGCAGCATACGTCTGCACTTGAAGATCGTCGTACCATCCCGTCAACTGGAACGCGTCGACCGACTATTGTCGCGCTCCTCCGAGCATTGCCTCTAGGCACAGTCATTCAATAGGGCCTCCCCAATCTCAATCCTCATCCGCAGTCGAGCGCATACAAATTGCCGACTTCCCCCACTCGACATCTCCCGCATCGACCTTGCTACCTTCATCCTCTTCGCTGTCAACTTGGCGCACTTGAACACTCTGACAGAGTCGGAGTCAATTCAATACGACTTGGCGGTGACACAGAGACTCTTGTTTACGGCTCTTTTGGGCAGCAAAGGTGGAGGTCAACCAGCTCAAACGATCCCACCCATCCTCCCGCGCCCCTGCTCCCCACCACCCGCTCCCCACCCCCCACCACCCACCACCTCCGCTTTGTGACCGCACGACGCACGACCATCATCGACCCTCAACCCGCACCTCGCTCCACCCCAGACAGCCACCAGCCATCCCTCTCTCGTCCCCTCTTGCTAGATAGA
>JAMALN010000284.1:17895-40385 GCA_023630115.1 Cutaneotrichosporon sp. PK4640
CAGACAGACAGACAGACAGACAGACAGACAGACAGACAGACAGACAGACAGACAGACAGACAGACAGACAGACAGACAGACGACCTCGCGTCGACCTCGGATCTTTGTATCCTCGCGCCCGCACGCTCTCGCACACACGCACGACTTGGGTGCGCACACTGTGCGACACGTCGAGCAACGCAAGGACCTCTTTCTCTGTCCATCCTTTCCTTAGTTTTTTCTCTCCCTGCGCCCGCGCCTCCTCGTAGCCGCCTTCGTGCTTGGTGCTTCTCGTGCGCTCGACGATCACCCCGTCCTTTCGATCGTCGACTCTCCTCAAGTTTGGATCCCGAGTCTCCCCCTCTCGCCGCGGCCCAACATAGGCCAACTCCAAGTTGTGATCAACACCCCTACCTTCGTCAACATTGTGCAGCCCAAACTGCTGGCCATTGTCTGGTGAGTCGCACCTTGCACCCCGCACTCCTCGTTGGTTCCCCCTGTCGAATTCCTGGTGGCGGTTACCATGGCTTTCGTCCGATCCCTCTGCGGGGCAGTGCTGCCCCGCCTCGGACCATTCCAACACCGCCCAGCACCGCCTGTCATGCCTGCCACACCGCCGATCATCTAGTAACTGACTGACTCCATGCTTACAGCTTGTCACTCCTCTAGTCATCTCCACTTTATAAGCCCGTCGTCGTCACCATCACCTCCAGCGCCCACCACCCCAACAAACTCATCCACCGTGCTCTGTCTAATGAGCTACCCCCATCACTCCGGGTCGCCCTCGGACCCGTTGCATCGGCGTCTACCTGCTAGCAGCGCACCACATTCGCCTTTGCAAGAGTACCTCAACGTCGGTGGCTACCAAGGCGGCTCGCAAGGCTTCGGCTACGACTACGACGGCTCCCAGGCCAGCACGTCGCCTTCCCACCGCTCTCTCCCATACCCCAGTCCCAACATGCAGGGTCGCCAACACCTGGGCATGGGTGTCCCTCACCCCCACGACCACATCTCCTCGTCGGGACTGACGCCCTCCATCACGTTCGATATGCACGGCGGGTCTCAACAACATCAGCACCAGTTTTTCCCCAACGGCATGGTCGACGGAAACTCGGAGCTGAGTAACACCCTTGGTGACAACAGCAGTCCCTTTTCGTCGTTCCACCACGACGGGCAGCCCAGCGGCTCCATGTACCTCGTCCCGCCAATGGACTGGAGCCCTAACCAACCGCCGACTGGAAACTCGGCTCAGCAGTCTGCCTCAGCCGGTGCCACCAAGGGCGGTAAGGGCAACCCGAACAAGGTTCCGCGCCACCAGTTCACGGCCTGCGGCGCCTGTCGCCATCGTCGTGTCAAGTGCGACCTTCGTGCGCGCCAGGAGGAGGCCGAGCGCGAGGCCTTGCTAGAAGACTCCCAAAACGGCAGCACTGGTCCGCTGCGACGCCGTAAAGTTAGCTGCACCAATTGCCAGGAGCGGGGAACCAATTGCGTGTGAGTATGTGAGACGCGGCGGGGTGATCGCTGTGTGACTAGAGGATTTAATTTGGCGTTTTCACACATTGGCTGACAACAGCGACGAGTATGCCCCGCTCAAGGCGGCCAAGCAGCTCCGCCGTGGTAAGCGCATCTCGGAGATTGAGATGTTGTATGGCAAGTCTGCCACGGACGCCGCCCTCGCCTCGCAAGGCGACGATGCCGGCGAGCGCTCTCTCAGCCCCAACGGACGCAAGATGGACCGCATCCCAGAACTAACGCGCGAGTTCTTCGACTCGCCGTTTTTCCGCCGCTTCCTCATGCAGCGTGAGGGCTTTCTTATCCTTCGTCCGCTGACAGCCCAGGACCCATCGTCGACTCGCTGGACTTTGTCACGCTCTACCTCTCCAAACCTATTCCCTGTGCTGCTGCCATGGGCACTGTGGGTGCTGTTCTTTGCCACTGCCTCTACGCCTGGGGCGTCTCCTACGGCGTCGACGAACGTGGCCAGCTCGATGTGGCAGAAGGGGGTGCAGAGCCCCTCGGGCCTCTGAACCTTCTGAACTTGACCGAGTCTGAGGCTCGACGCGAGCGCGAGCGCCAGAGCCGGATGGAGAAGTTGAACCGAGTCGTTCGAACCATTCTCCGCGAAATCGACGAGTACGGGCTTCTCCGTAGGCCCTCGTGGGACGGCATCCGCGCTCTCCTCCTTATCCTTCCTCTCACCGAAGGTAAACAGCTTCAGACTACTGTGTCAATGGAAGCGCTGACTCTTCAGGTATTTCGACTCCAGTTGAGCAACAGGCGCTGTACCAGGCGGCTCTGTCTCAGGTACAGCTTCTCTGCACCTCCGTCAGCTTTGGTTATGACGGCCTCCCCGTAACGCTTGCGCTCGACGCTTCTCTTAACGCGAGCCCCAACAAGGCCGAGGCCGTGCGCTTCATCCAGCAGCGCATCTTCTGGTACGCGTTCGTCCACGAGAGCATCACTGTCGGCCTCCATGGTGGTAACCTCGTCCTCGACGACGACAACGATCTGTCATTCCTGGAGCAGGCGCTGGACAAGCAGCCGCTCATGTCGTCGCCGGGCCACTTCCACATTTCGCCTGGCATGGTGGCCGCCCCAGTGCGGTTCGCGGTGAGTTCGCTATTTTATTTGTCTTTACTGGTGATATTGTGCTGATGGGTAGTTTGCATGCCGTCGCATCCATGCCGTCCTTTCCAGCGCCAAGGCCCGCAAGCGCGATCTCCCTGATGTCGAGCAACTGCACGTAATCTGGGAGTCGCTTGAGCAGTCATGGGAGGAGTTTGAGAACCTCAAGTCGGAACCCGCCGCCACGCCCTTCAGAGAGCGCGACGAGGTCATGCGCTTTGCTGATGGATGGGTGAGTGTTTGCTTGCCTCTACCGGCGACTTTAGCTGACAGGCAGAAAATCAATGTGTTCAAGGCCCAGAATGCCATTCGGAGACAGCTCGAGGAGCGTCTTGAGCGTCTGCAGAACAAGAGCAGAGGTAGAGCCGACTCGGGCTCGCAGCCGCCGTCGCCTCTCTCCAGCGACTTGGTCAGCGACCTCAACCAGCTCCGCCACCTCCACGAGTTGGCACGCACTCGCTGCGAGCTGAAGATGTCGCAGGTAACGGACATCATTCGCCGTCACCTCGGGGCCCAGATGTTCGAGTGGGACGCGAGTCTCGTTCGCGACGGCACCTACCAGGCAGCGATGCTTCTCGTTGCAAGCGGCGGCACTGACGACGACGTTAATGTGTTCCTCCAGGCTCTCAACGAGGGCCGCTGGGTTCACTCCAAGTCTGCGGAGCACTCGCGGCAGTAAGTCTTCCTCTTGGTATCTGAACTTTCACTGACGCTCAGCCTCCGCAAGTCATGGTACGCCAAGCGCTCGAACGCTGGCTCGCCCATGGGCGACCCCAGACATAGTCTCCCAGACACTGGTGACAACAGTTCGGCGCCCAAGTCGCGCAATGACTCGCCCTTCACGTCGCCAGCGTTCGACTCGTTCGCGAACGGCGGCGCACCCACTCAGCCCTCTTCAGCCCCTGCAGGCTGGCCCACAACCGGTGGCCCGCAGGGGTTCTCGCCGCACCACGACGCGCAGGTACAACGCAGCAAGAGCGACACCTCCGCGTTCAGCGCGTACCACTCGCACGGGATGATGGAGCCTGTCAAGCACGAGTCCAACCGCCCCCCGTACACCAGCACCCCACCCGGTTACCTTTTCGCCCACGACGGCGTGCAACCGGACGGGTACTTCCCCCAGCAGCCGGACGGACACATGTTCCCGTTCGGCAACCACCACATGTCCTAAACTTTCTTCGTGTCCGCAGGGTTGTCGCTCCTCTCTTTCGTCTCTGTCCTCGCCTCTCGACCTCTCGGTCCTGTCCCGGTATATCGGTTTCTTCTCTCGGCTTCTCGGTTTCTCGGCTTCCCGGTCCCGCCTCGGTCTCGATCAAGTAACAAACCCGCTTTCGACCCGCACGCCCTGTACAGACCCGCACGCTACGCTATGTCACGTACGCCGCTCTGCGCACGCCATGCCTACGATAGTTCCGTACTGTATATTTGCCTGGCTCGGCCTTCCATAGGACGATCTCTTCAGTGTACATCTCCAGTTTCAAAATGTATATCGTATGTCTGTTACAAAGTAGGCCAGTGTGGCGCCACATACATGCCTGCGCACAGGCACTCGACAAGCGCAGCACGTGATGCGGACTGCACCCCAGCCTCGGCTGCTGTTCGCCTACCTCCAGCGGGCTCCAACGGTCTGTCTGAACAGTGCTATGGCCCCGTGACGAGGCCCCAGGCCATATTTTCTCGCCCAGGAGTCGGACGTGAGACATTGCAGAGCACCCCACCTACCACAGCGCCGTTCAGATCGGCGACTTGGACGACGCCAGCGGAGCCAGGCACGGGCTTTGCCGCCTCGTGAGTGCAGTCTCCCGCCCTCAGACGCACGCGCGCAACCACGGCTCGAGGGGGTATACGCACACAGCGTCTCAGCGCCGCCCAGGCATAGCACGCCTCGAACTCGCCCTCATGGTCCCAGACCGTTCCCTCTTGGACCGATCCGCGAAATAACAGGTTTACCCGGACCCAACCACACCGACACCCGCTGTGCTCCACTATCCTCTGCACTCGGACACCTGCGTCAGGCCCGGGCAAACTGTGCGCGCGGGCACCCCTCCTCTCGTTGGACGCACAGACGCGGGGGGCCGCGGCGGACCGCGGGCGGATCATGTGCGGCGCGCCAAGCGCAGGCTGAGCGCGTCGCTTGCCGCTGCCTACCGGTCTGCGCGTCGTATATGAGCTCGTGGGGTCGGTCTCGTCTCGTCTCGTCTCGTCTCGTCTCGTCTCGTCTCGTCTCGTCTCGTCTCGTCTCGTCTCGTCTCGTCTCGTCTCGTCTCCCCGTCTCTGCTACCCTCGTTCTTCGCCTCTCACCCTCTCACGAAACCAGATTTGTTGGCCCGGCTTGCAGACTGGCCTTACTCGCCCCCCTCCCTGCCCGCCTGCCCGCCATCTCCACTTTATGTCGTCGCTATCAGCCCGTCCGCTGCCCGCTGCCGCTGCCCGACCACCTTTGCCCGCTACTTGCCCGCTCCTCCATCTTCCACACACTAGGTCCATTACCCTGCTCCCACTGCTCCCACCTCTTGCCACCGCTCGACCTCTCACCACCAACCCTGCCCGACAACCACCCCTCCCACCGGCATCACGACAACAATACATTTACCATCTAGCGGTACAAATCCCGGGTGCGCAATGCGCTGGCCAAAGGCCGGTCTACTATTGATTAGTTATGGGTTCCGTGGCAAGAGCGGTGGCCGTGAGTGGCGACGGGCTGTGTCGGGCAGACCTCGGCTCGCGATACGCGAGGACGTCCGTGCGGCGCGCGTGCCGTGTCTGCCTCGCGCGCCAGCACCGTGTTTACGTCCACGCTGCGCTGCCGATGGCCTCGCGCGAGGACGCCCGCGGCCTGGCTTAACGCTTGCTCATAGTCAGCCCGCTGCCGCCCGTGCCGAGCGACGACGCGACACTCGTGCTCCCCGAGTCGGGGTCCATGCCGCTCGTCCGCCGCTGGCGCTTGTCGCGCGAGCTGGGGCCGCTGATGCGCTCGGCGCCAGGACTTGAGGCCTTGGAGCGCGAGGCCTTGCTGCTCCGCCGCCCTGAGGTCGTCTCTTTGCCCGAGGGCGCGCCGCGGTTCCTGCTGTCAGCTTCGTGTTCCATTGCGCATTGGCTGCAGGAGCTGCGATTTCTCGGTGGCAAGTCGTGGGGGCGCAGCCCGAGAGAAGGGCCGTCGCATGGTGTGCTCGGAGATGTGCAAAGGGCAGACTCCACGCCGACCACCGCAGCACCCACGCACACAACTTCAATGACGACGGTAACCGCTGGCTCGTGTCGCTCGCGCAACTCACCGTTTCTTAATGACATCCGTCTTGAGCGAGAGGGGGCGCACGACGCCATGCAGCTTGAAGAACAGGCCACAGGCGTTGCACAACGGCTGGCCCTCAGGGTCACGGCGCCACAGCGGTGTGTTGGTCGTCTGGCAGTTGGTGCACACGGTGGTGTTGTTCTCCTCGGCCTCGCCCGTCGGGCTACCCGGCCCCGAGGGGCCAGAAGGAGCTCCCGAGCGGTTGCGTGCCATGGCCAGCCCGTTGCGGTTGCTTGCACTCTGGCTCGGGTGACGGCTGTGCGAGGGCTGCGCCTGCGACATGCTCATCGCGCGCAGGCCTTGCAGGTTCGGGCTCGAGTTGGAGCGGCCCGGACCGGGGCGCCGGAACTCGTCCGCGGCCGGGGACTGGGCCGGAGAGGCTTCCGGCCGCACGCCAAGCACCTCGCTTGGGTTGATCGTCGTGTAGGGGTTGACGCCGGCGCCGTTGCCACCATCAAAGTACGCGTTCATCAACTGCGAGAAGTCGATCGCGTCGTGCAGACCTGGGTCGATCTGTTGCTGTGCAGCCCCTGGGCCAAACAGATGCGCCGGGTCAAACATTGCCGCGTTGTCGCCGCTCCACAGGTCGGTGGCGGGCGCGGCCGCCTCCGCGTGGCCACTCGTCGACGCGGCATTGATGTCGAAGAAGCTGTCGTAGTTCGTGTTCGAGCTGCCGGCCGCGGCGGTGTCGAAACTGAACGTGAAGGGGGCGGTTGGGAAGGGTGCGAGGTTGTTGGGGAGCGGGCGGTGGTCACCGCCGCGCGGAGACGCCTCAGCCGGGCGCTTGCGCGCGTTGAACATGGATTCGGGCTCCTCGCGGGGCCGGAGAGTGTGGTCGAACGATGTCTTGCGTACGCGGCGGGGCAGAAGGCCGTAAGTGGGGTGGATGTTCTCCTCGGACGTTGCAGAGTAGAGCCCTGGACCAGAGATGCCAGGGAGTGTCGGGTACTTCTGTTTGGTGATGCCGCTGCCGTTACTTGAGATCGAGTGAGCCATTTGCGGGGGTGCAGTAAAGGCAAGCTGGGTGGCGGCGGCAGACGGGACCGATGTGGAAAGGGCGTTGGTAAAGGACGCCGAGGCTGCGGCAGAAGACTGCGCCGACCGAAGCGCCTGGTCAATGTTGAACGCAATTGCCGCTTTAGGATCCTTGGCCCCGCTGCTTCCTGTGCCGTTGGCAAACTGCTCCATGTTGAGCTCGTTCTGTAATGGCTGCGACATTGCCATTTCGGCGCCAGCGGCCTCCCATGGCGGATAGTTGTTGGGCATGGATCTGGCAAAGGGCGCAAGTGAGGCGGGAGAGGGGTTCATCGAGGCGCTCGAGTTGGTAGTCGAGCCACCCTGCGCCAGGAGGCTGTGGGCGTGGAGCTCGTTGCCAGCATCGTACATGCTGGGGCTGCCTGGGAAGGCGCTGCGCGAGCGGGAGCGCGAAGCTGCACGCCAGTCGATCGCCATGCGTGATCTTGATCGCGACGCGGCACGCCAGTCAATGTCCATAGCGCTGCTGCTGTTAGCATTGCGTGGCTTACGTGGAGGAACTAACCTGGAATCCCTGTGGCCTGCGCTGAAACCAACCACCCTCGAGACGCCCTTGCGACGCCCGCGCTCTGCCTCATGGTCGGAATCAACCGACTGCCTTGGCTGCTGCGGGACGGGCGCGCGGTCGGGGTCGTTCTCGTGCTCGGGCTCTGGCACAGGCGACAGCCCCTGGAACGCCACGTGCTCCCGCCTTGTCGTCTCCATGGCCGGCGGCTGCGAACCCGCAATGGCCCCGGCGGTGAGGGCGGCGGCGGCGGCGGCGGCGCGCTCGGCTTCCTCCTTCTTCTTCATGGTGAGGTGCATCATGCGCCAAGTGAGGTTCTCCATGCGTTGTCCGTGGGGCATCGTGTCCTTGGCCCGGGCGTACGCCTTCCACACCTGGGCAGCCAGGGGATCCTTCTTGGCCATGGCTTCTGGGTCCGGTGGCACCACTAGCTGATCGCCCGACTGAGAAGGTCGGCGCCCCGCGAATCCCGGAGGGAAGGCGTTGCCGGCCGTCGGGGACGTGCTAAGCGGGGAACGGGTGGCGAGGAAGTCGTCGCTCAGGATGTTGGCCACAATGTCGCTCGACCGCTGCCGAGATGGCCCGGTCGAGGCTTCAGGCGACGGCGCGCCCATGGGTGGTGGTGACGCCGCCGCGATTGCAGCCTGCATGTACGCAATCTGCTCGTCTGTGGGCTGCGGGCTGGGTGCCTGCTGGGGTTGCTGCTGCCCCAGCGCCATCCCCATGCCGAGGCCCATGCCCACGCGGATCGCCATCTCGAGGCTGAGGTTGCCGTTCTGAGACAACTGCGCGAGGGTGAGGCCAGGAGGCAAGGGCGGGAGCTCGCCAATCTGCTGCGGCGATTGCGGCTGCTGCTGCTGCTGCTGCTGGCGGGAAGACTGCGCCGTACGAGAGTGGGGTCTCGAGGGAGGAGCGGGCGCGACGAATGACGACGGCTTGGGCGACGGCTTAGGCGGAGCCACAGGCGGATGTTCGGGAGCCTGCGCGCGCCTCGGCTTGATCGGGCGGAATCCCTTGGTTGTGGTGCTCTAGGGCGTCAGTGCTGTCACAGTTCCTCCGACTCACGTCTGCTGGGCTGCTCATCGACGCTTCGCTCGTTGCGGGGGTGGTTGCGGCGGTCTCCGAGGCCCGCTCGCCACCCTGCCAGGACGGCACCCGTTGGTTGTTGGTGGGGCGGACCTGGGTAAACGGCTGCGGGGCGCTGACGCCGTTGACGGAGGTGGTTGAGCGCCCTGGGGTCGTGAAACTCGGCCGAGGCGAGTGCGCGGGCGTGTTTGACTGCGACTGCGATTGCTGCTGCTGGATGCGCCGCGTGAGGAGGCTCGTCTGATGGGACTGCGCCTGGGCGTGCTCCTGCGACGGATGGTGCGACGCGGTAGCCTGCGCCTGCTGCATCTGCTGCACCTGCTGCTGGGCCTGCGCCGCCTGTTGCTGGAGCAGAGCCGTCCGCTGCTGGTGCTCTTGGAGTGATTGCTGTGCGACCTGGAAGTTGGCCTGTGCAGCTTGGATCTGCTGCTGCTGCTGGACCTGCTGGAGCATCTGCACAAACTGCTGCTGCGTGATGCCGGCGAAGGGTGTCTGGTCCTGCGCCTGCGCCTGCTGGAACATGGGCTGCTGCTGCTGCTGCATCTGCGGCGCCAGGGGCTGCTGGACATCCACTGGCTGCTGGGCCTGAGCTTGGGCCTGCTGGCTGAGAGCGCTAAGAAGGCCGAGCGGCAGCTGCGGCTCGTTGGCGTTGTTCTGCGCCTGGCCCATCATCTCGGCGAGGCTGGCGAGGATGTTCTGGTCGAGGGCGCCCATGTTGCTGTTGTTCTGGTCAGGCAGCTGCTCCTGCTGGTGCTGCTGCTGTGGCTGGGCAGGCCACGACTGGCTGTTGAGTGGCGTGAAGTCGAAGGGGCCGGTCTCGAGCGGCGTTGTCACGCTAGAACCCGGTGTTGGGTGCTGCGACGGTTGCGCAGAGCCGTTCTGGCTCTGGCTCTGGTTCTGGCGAGCGGCAGCATACTGGGCGGCGAATCCGGACGGGGCCGTGGGCGTAAACGACGATGCAGAGGTGCCAAAGGCGGCATAGCTGCTCGTGGGCGTCGACGACAGTTCGCTAAGAAAGTCGTTGCCTCCATAGCTGCCCGAGTGGGGCTGCTGCTGCTGCTGCTGCTGGAAGCCCCAGTTGTTCGAGTTCTGGGCATACGCGTTGATCTTGGATGGAGAGGCGGCGACGGGGCTTGGGCCCGCGCTCAACGGCAAGGACCGCGGCATGGGCGTCGGCTTGGAAGGAACGGACACCCCACCGCCGCCGTCGACGGTGAAGCGTCCTTTTTGGCTGCCACTGGGTGGGCGGAAGGGTTTGGTGCTCATCTTTGTCCCAGAGGACGAGCCGCCGGCAGTGCCAGAGGCGCCTGGTCTGGGGGCGATCGGGCGAGGGAGTATTGCCCGGAGACGGCTGCCGGAGGAGGCGGCGCTGCTGGAGGTGGTCGACTGCGGACTCCCCTTGGAGCTAATGGAGCGCGGGGACGGGCCGACAAAGGGCGGGGACGGAGTGTTGGCCGAAATGGTGGATGGAGTAGACGAGGTGTGGGGTTGTTACTGAGCATGTAAGCGGCGTTGCAGCACGGTGGCGGGGGAGAGGTGGGGAACGGATCGAAGACTAAAGGGGGTGGGAAGCGTCGCGGAGGCGGGGTACGGCGATGTGTCCGCGATGGCGCCAGATCCCACACCTGCGACGCCGGCAGAACGGTCACGACTCGATGATGCGTCTATGTGTACACACATCGGGAGCTGGGCCCGGGTGTAGCCGCACGCTCAACGAGCCGCCGGTGGCCAGGCCGAGATCGCCAGCCCAGGCCGCCAACCACTGCGGCGGCTCCGGCGTCACAGCGTCAGTGCGCACGCCCTGCCATGCAGCATGCTTCGATTTACAGCGCCGCCCGACTGCCCGACGCGCCCCTCGGGCCTGGATGCGGGCAAGAAATTATCTCGGGTGTGTCTCCTCTGTCGCTCTGAGGACTGCGCTGGGCGCTCCGTTCACGTCGTTCGCGTCTCCGCTCCGCGTCCAAGGGAGCCCGCAGCTGGAACTCACCTGGTTGAGGCCGCGCCGTGGAGCTCAGGCCGGCGTGGCTCGGTGTGCGTCGGCGTCGGCGGGGCGCGTTTGCACACTTGGGGCGCGCGTCCGAGCAGGGGAGGGTGAGGAGGCCGCGGAATGCGGTAGGTGGATGGATGGATGGATGGATGGAGAGGACGAGTTGATGGTGTGGTGATGCGAGGTTGGGACCGAGGTGCGAGGTTGGTAGGGGGGGGAGGGACAGGGGTCCTCTGAGTCGAGTGGGAATGTCGAGGTGTCAGTGTTGACAATAGGGCCCAAGAGCCGGGTGGGGGGTGTGGGGTTGGATGTTTGGAGGGAGGATGTGAGCGGGGGTAGGAGAGGTGTCTAGGTGTAGAAGATGTCGAGGATTGAGGATGGGCGAGTGGTTTGTGCTTTGGTCGAATGTGGCAAATGGAGGATGACGAGTGGGGCAACTGCAAGGAAGGTGGGATGTGGGATGTGGATGGCCAGAGGCGAGGTTTGTGCGTCCAGCAGTGTGTGCGTGCGTGGAGAGAAAATGGAATACCTCTCGTTTATGATCGTCTAACAAAGTCAATAACGCCAAGCCTTATTCCCTCCACTCCCACCTCCCACTACTCACCCTCGTTGCCACCACCTGTTTGGCCCGTTTGGGATGGATGGATGGATGAATCAATGCCAACACCTAGATGGATGCATTGCATAGTATACCCTACTGTGGAGCTGGAGTGGCGTGGGTAGCGCAAGCTGCCTCTGTGACTGCCAGAGGGCCAGAGGGCTGCGTCGCAGTTGTTTGAATGCACGGTCAATACAGCAAGAGGTCGGAGGGGAACGGTCCGCCTGTCTCGGTCACTGGAATGGGCCTCCCAACTGGGTGGTGCTTGGGTGCTTGGCTGTCCTCTGTGGTCTGCCTGCAGTAGCCGTGCCGCCGGTCGCCACTGAGCCAGATGCAGAGAGGGGAGGAGGTCAGAGGCCAGAGGGACGGGGATGGGTGGCCATTCAAGCCAAACCAAGGCGCACGATCTGTGCGCTGGCCTCAGGCACCACTGTGGAAGCGGTAGCTATTAAAAAGTGTGATCCAATCAAATTACCTTTTACCACCACATGGCGGCGGCAATAGCAGGCCGTTCCGCAGGCCATTCCCTGTTCACCTCACTCTACTTGCCTCCGAGCTCTGTGCTCTCCTCGGTCTCTCGGCGCGACTCTTCGCCGTCCCTCCGTCTAGATACCCTTTTTGGAATGCCACTCGCACCCTCTTTACCCCCTTCACCTCCCTCCCCTTGCTCCCTACCGCGACATGGGCCACAACCCTGCTCCCAATCTCATCTCAGCCAAACACATTACACGCCGCTATCAGTACCCCCTTGCCCGCTCCTGAACAACTCCGGGCCAGTAACATCCCGACCTGCCCCCGATGCCGCAACCCATGTTTCGCCTCCGACCTCCAAGACTCCCACTCTGGCCGGCGGCAAGAGCCCCCCCCCTGCGCGCCATCGTGTCGGCGACTAACAATATTTTTGGGTCGCGGCAAGAGCGGGAGATCGGCGATCGGCACCCTCGACGTCGACGTCAACGCAGACGACGTCGAGGCTCCCTCGCGCTACGGCCATGGCGTGCTCGTGGCTAAAAAAGTTTGCGCTGGAGCGTTCTCGTTGGCAGCAGCGGACGACCCGATGCACCCCCACGCCCACGCACACTGGGCGGCGCCACAGCCACACGCCACGCGCCACGTTCCGTCCGGTTGTCGGTGCGCACTCAAGGCCCAAGTGCGCCACCACCGGGCCTCTAGAACCCGGCATGGCAGGCCGAAATGTCGGGCGTGCAGTTCCCGAACCGCCAAGTGCTTTCTACAGCATCTTGGCAGGCGCCCGTCGCGCCCCGGGTGTACCTCCGGCGTCCGTCCGCTCCCGATTTCCGGTTGAAGCGTTCTCCAGAGTTTTTTCATAGAATGCACGAGGTGGGCAGAACAAGTCGAGTGTTCTTGTTCTAGGTCCGGTCGTTCCGAGGGGCAATGTGATGTGATGGATGCTGCGGGCGCCCGGTCAAAAGTGGAGGTGGCAGCTGACTGGCCCAAGGACACCGACGTCTTATCAGTGCGGTCGTAGATCGCGCGCTCTGTGCGAGCGCCCGATCAGCACGGAGTCGAGTGCCTCCGACTTGCCTCCGACTGCGGGCAGTCGGGCGAGATGGGAGGACGAGACTCCCGATGGCCCAGTTAGATCGCCGGCGACCGGGCCGGCCATCAAGTGGAATGACAGGATGCATGTACAACAAGTCTCGTCTACCGCAGCATCGCCACGCTGTTGGCCTCGGTACGCAGGCGCTCAGCCTTGCCCATCTGGCCCGTCACACTCACTCCCGCCGCGAGGCGGGTTAGCACGGCCGAAAGGCGCGGAGGGCGCACCGTGCCGTACGACAGCTGCCGCACGCTTGGCTCCATGAACGCCGCGACCGCATCCGAGAGCACAATGTTGATCGTCTGTTGTTAGCTCGACACGTCGGCTAAGCTCACATGCTTGACCTCGTCAAAAACGCGGTCCAGCCCCGCCTTGCCGAGTCTCTGGATCTCGGTCTCGATGAACAGCACATCCGCACGGACGTACATGAGGGCGGCCTCATTGTACATCCGCACCTCCTTGCTCGTGAGTGTTTCCTGGGGTCAGCTCGCCCGAGAACAACTCGGCTCACCATAAGGAACTGGTTGATGCGCTGCAGCGCCTTCTCGTATGCGCGCGCCTTGGTGCTGTCGTCGAGGCCTATGAGCACCGAGTCAACGTACGCCGTGAGGAACGTGATCATCTCAAACACGTATGTGCTCGGCTCGGGGTTGGCGGGCGGCGTCTGGCGCGGCATCCAGTTGTACTCCGCCAGCTCGAAGAACGACTCAAGCTTCGACGTAATGACGCCGTCGATGCGACTTTGAGCAATCCTGAGCGTGTCGGCAAACGACGACGCCGAGGCCATCTTCACAGGTCCCCCACGCTGTGTTGCGCTGAATGTCAGCTGGCCCCATAAAGAGCGACTCACCGAAGACCCATGAGCACTGTCTCCAACTCGTCACACGCGACGAGGAAGTGCTCCGTGTTGACCACGACCTGCGCAATCTGCGACAGGTTGGACATGACTTTGACGCGCTGCGCCATCTGCCTGCTGACGTGGTCGGTAAGGAGGCCGTCGAGAGACTTGCGCAGCACCTCGTCCAAGTCAACGTGGTGCTGCGAGACGCCGTCTGTGAACTGGTAGAACTGCTCCACAAAGTTGCGGATGTTGATGCAGCACATCGGGAACGTCTGTGAGAAGGGCATAGGTTGGGGGAAGCCGTTCCTGTGGGTCAGCTGGCTCCTCCTGTCGAGCTCACATGGCTAGAGATTCTGCTTCTCCTGGTGCAAGCCAGCACACGCCGGACACCTGGTCAAACTCGCGCTGGTCGTTGACCATCATCGGCTGGTTGTCGTCCTCGGCGACGATGTGATCAAAGTCGGCACCGAAGGTGCGCAGTAACAGTTCCGAGTAGCGCTCGAACAGCGTGATTAACAGCCCGTTGAGTTCTGAGATGTCGTAGCCATAGCCCTGGGCGAGTTAGGATGCTGTAACCAACGCAACTCACCTCAAGCGTCTGGACAAACAGCAGGATGTGCTTCTTGCTCTCCAAGAAGACCTCGAGCTTGCTGCAGCCCTTGAGGCCGAGGCCGACGATGCTAATGATGCGGCGGCACATCTCGTCCCAGAGGTCGTCGACGTCGCGCTGCGACCGGAAGTCAGGGACGGTACGGAGGACATGCGCCTCGATGATGAAGAAGCCGACAAGCTCCTGCATCAGCTCGGGGAGCGATGTCATCAGCGTCTCGGGCGAGGACGCCGAGCGCGATGCAAGGATGAGGTTGGCTTGCGTCTGGAGTCAGCTGCGTTCACCATGCCCTATGCTGCCCACCTTGCGGTCCTCCTGGTAGTTACGCTGCAGCTCGGCCTTGCACTCGAGGGCCTCATAGATGTGAATGCACTGGTATAGTGGCTTGAAGTCGATCCTGATATGCTCGTTGTCGAGCGCGTCGACTGGTGTCAGCTGACCTGGAGTACGGCGCAGCTCACATTCTGCGCGCTCGTTGTTGACGAGCTCGAGGGCGCCGCCAATGCGCGCGAAGCGCGCGCTGCCGTCCTTCTCCCGCTTCAGGCGCCAGCGCTTGATGCGGTTCCCCATCTGCTCGAGCGCGAGCTTGCCGACAAGCGCGCTCGACTCGCGGATGTCGAAGAGCCACGACTTAGCCGACGCTGTGACCGCGTCCTTGATCGAAAGTCGCAGCGACGGCAGTGACGACACTAAGTGGAGGTAGAAGGGCGTGCTGGAGATCGCAGGAGGGGGAAGATGGGAGAGGTCCTCGATCATCTGCTGTCAGCTACCGTCCAAATCCTCGAGCTCACGCGCAGTGCTCCCCAGTACTTGCCCTGGCGGATCATCTCGCCGACGCGGTGCACAAGGTCGAGGAGACGGAGACACGTCTGGAGCGTCTCGATCGCGTCGTCCATGTTGCGCGCGACCTTCTTCTGCTCGAGCAGCGCGCGTTTCTGATGTCAGCTCGGAACACGTCAAGAGCGAACCTTCTCGCCTAGTCCACGCCCCACATCTCCCATCTGCACGTCGAGCTCGCCGATGCGCTTGCGCAGCTGCCCAGTCCCTTGCCGTACCGACGACAGCGCGAGCACTGAAGAGACAAAGTCCTGTGCGTCAGCTCGTCCTCGCGCCGACACACCTCATAGTTGGTCTCGCAGATCTTCTCTATTTCCTTCTCCTTCTCACCGACAAAGCGATCGAGGCTCCCGAGGTAGAGCTGCTCGCTGTCCGTGTCCTGGATGGTCTTGATGAGGGGCGCGAGCGCCTCAAAGTTCTCCGAAGCGCCCGAAGCCGGGTCCAGCGTAATCTACGTCAGCTCCATCTCGCGCCGGCGCACCTGCTGGAGCTGGAGCTCGAGCTCGGCCGTCGTGAATGTCGGGCGCTGCTTGCGCATCATGTTGCCCGAGTCATGCGCCGAGGGTGGTGTGTTGGTTCAGCGACCGACGTTGGCCACCCAGCACCAAATGGCTGGTGGAAGGCGCGTCACAGCAGTGCGCGTGATTTGGTTCCGTCAGGGACGACCCGGTGGAGGTGGTCCGGCTGGTGTTTGCTGACTCCCACGGTCAACGGCAAAAGAGCGTCGCTTTCAACACATGTGGGAGTGCGAATACGCCGCCGTGGCTGACACAGCATTCAGAGGATGAGGACGCTGTGGAGCAGAGGACGCGTACGAGTCGAATGACCAAATGGCGAGCGAACAGGCGGGACGAATTGGACTAGTCAACGCCGCGTCCTCATCCTCGTTGAGGAGAGGAGAGGAGAGGGGATCTGTGCGGCCATGCGTGTGTGTGGTGTCTGACTTATTTGTTTGATTCCGCCCTAACGCCCAAGGCATGCAGGGCAGGAGGGGAGAGCCGAAAGACCGAGAAGCGCCAGGCGAAAACAGGGTGGGGATCCATGTGCAGTGCGCACTGGGCAACTGTACTGGGGGTACTGGGGGCCTAGTCGCGTATTGACCCAACATACCCATCCCATCCAGGTGGCAGGTGGCCCAGGTGACCAGGTCAAGGTGACCTCCAGGGTCAAGACTGTGTGGGGCCGGCGGTAGTAGACACTCATCCACCCCTCACTCGCCCAAATTACTTTGCGACGCCTTCCTCGATCCTCGACCACCATCTCTCCAACCACTGTTGTATCTCTCTTCCTCTCTTCCTCTCTTCCATTGATCTCTCATTCACTCTTCCTTCCATCCTCCCTCATCATCATCATCCTCTTCATCATCACAACCCTCCTCCTCCTCGTCCCACACCTCTCTCCTGTTCTCACACACTCCCACTCGCATTGTCTACCTCCCACAACCTCCCACCCCCTTCTCACACCCCACCCCGAGTCACCTTCCCCCCTCATCCCCCAGGCCTTCATAACCCCCTCTTCCATCACTCAAACCGCCCACCTTCCCCGGCCGTGGTCTCTTAGGCCTACATCACCTCCGAGGCACAACCCCTCGCCGTCAACAACCATGGAGCTCGCCAACTCCAGCATGGCTGCCCTCTACATGTCCCCTCGCGCGTCTCCCGAGGTACGTCCTCCCACCTGACCCACCTTCCTCGCCACTGCAAAGGGCCTGGGGTGGGACACATCGACACGCGTTCTCTGATGCACCCCCTTCCCTCTTCACTGCAAAGTCGCACTCCCCTTCTCAGATCGCTGACACTGCTCGCAGGCCTCGCAACCTTCCTCGCCGTCGCGTGTGTCGCCGACACCTTCCTCACCCTCCCCCGAGGAAGGCACTTTGAGCAAGAAGCTGGCGGTGATGAACGTCTCCTCGGCTGCGTGAGTGACAATCCAAGCTGGTCACTGACTTCAGCTCATCTGACTCGGGATCGCGCACGTCGAGTACCAAAAACCCGACGCCCGATCTGAGCAAGGGTCACGCCGCCGCCAATGGATCGGCCAAGGCCCAAAACACACGGGTGGGTTGGCGCTTTAAGAACGCACTGACCAACAGCTTGATCCGCGCAGCGTGTCGTTTCAGCCGACCAACCGCGCCCAGGGCTCGGCTGCTGTCGCTGTGAGTGCCAAGACCCACAGAAGTCCCACCCCACTTCACACGGAAGCTGACTGCCCAGATCACCCAGCCCCCGGCCTCGAGCGTCGGTGAGTCCCCACGCTGCCACCCAGGGAACGCACTAACGCCTCTTCAGCCTCTGGCGCCGCTCCGCTTCCTTCGCCCCTCGCCAACAGTGTTCTCAGCACTCCGGGTACACAGCGCACCTTCACCACTTTGACGCCTTCCTCGAGTGCATGGGGATCCTCGCCCAACACTCTGTACTCTTCCGGTGGTTCTGGCCGGCAGTACCCCTCTGCTGCCACCCACCGGCCCGAGACTGACGTGCTCGGCCTCGATGGACGCCTGAACAGCGTCCTGGCAAGTAACACACCTTTGGCCGAACCCCTCACCCCTGACACTGCGACCCACTGGCTTTTCGTAAGTGGCTGATCGCCTGACCTTGCTCATCAACAGCTCACAAACGTCCCGAAGACTGCCGAGCTCTGGCAGCTGCAGGAGCTCTTTGACGTGAGTAAACCTCCCAGCCTTGCTGACCCCCTAGCGCCTCGGCGAAGTCAAGGCCATCGTCGCCCGTCACCTGCAGGAGAATGGATGGGTGAGTTTCAGCTCTTGTGACGCTGCTGACGGCCAGGTCGTCGTGGCGTTCTGGGACTCCCGCCAGACCTACAAGGTTTACAAGGGCCTCTGCAACAGAACCGTTCGCTTCTCCCCCGATGCCGAGGCCCAGCAGCTGCACTGCGTGTGCATTAGAGATCTCGAGGTTCGGCACGTGAGTTGCTTCCCCTAGTCATCAAACATTGCTGATGTGCAGTTGACTGGGACTGGCACGGAGTGGAACTACTTGTGGGACGAGAGTGAACCCACCGTGCGAATCCAGGTGCGGTCCCAGTTAGGTGTCCAGGTTTCCGGGTTCAAGGTGAGCTACCGCAGCTCCACAACTCACGACTGACGTTCCAGGAGCAGCTCGGTGCTTGCGGTGACCTCAAGAACTTCAAGTCTCACGACAACAGTGGACACGTGCGTCACTCCTGCCACCCGTTGTGCTAACCATCCCAGGTCTTCACTGCGGAGTTTTATGACACGCGCGCAGCGGCGGAAGTCATTCGCACGTACAACAACCTCCCTATTACACCATCGCCAGCCTCAACGCCCGAGGGTCTCCGACCAGGTCGGCATCGATCGCGGCACTCTCCCCCGGCAGGTCGTCTACCTCGGGCACGTCGACCAACTCGTGGTCGTTCTCCCCTGGGCGTCTCTCGGCCCTCTCGCCGGGCTCGTTGTCGCTCGGGTCCCTCCTGAACAGCTCGCCTTCCACAACCGTGGAGCCGGGCCGCCGCGTCAGCGACGGCCTCCAGCTCTTCGACGCTGCCTCGCCTTCATTCCGTCGCACCCAGAGCAGCACCATCCCGCGCGGACGCAACCAGCTCGAGCCCGCCGCCGAGGTCGCTCGTATGTGGGCGACGCCGGCCAACGAGGAGATGCTCAGCGCTATCCGTTCGAACCGCCCGCCCAACGTCCGCCGTGTCACCGACTCTGTGACGCTGCAGACCATGCTTAACGGCATGAACGAGACTGCTCAGGCTCTTCAGCGCCAGAACACCATTGGAGGCTCGTTCTCGGCTCCCCTGTCGCCCACTACACTGAACCCCCGTTCCCACTCTGGGTGGCCGCAGACCGACTCTCGGGCAGTCCCTCCCGAGAATGTAGTCCGCCCTGAGCACGTTCTGGCTGGTGAGTTCTGCGGCGTGCGATTGATTACTGAGCACGAAGGGCTCGACAACCGGACCACTGTGATGGTCAAGGACGTGCCTGTGAGTGACATGTGCCGCCGCCCCCCTAACCAGAAGAACAAGCTTTCGCGCCAGGAGCTCGTCGACATTCTCAACCAGGTGAGTCGAGACGCCCCAAATGCTCTGACAACAGTCTGTCCCCGGAGAGTTTGACTTTGTCTACCTGCGCTTTGACTTCAGCAACCACTGCAACGTGAGTTGCCTCTCCGCCATGGGCTTATACCACAGGTCGGCTACGCCTTCGTCAACTTCACTTCCACCCGCGCCCTGCTCAAGTTCTATCAGGCTCGCGTGGGCACGCGCTGGAACCTCTTCTCGAGCGAGAAGGTCCTCCAGGCGAGTACAAGCCCCTTGCGCCTTGCTTACCCTCCGCAGGTGTGCTACGCCAATATCCAGGGCAAGGTCGCCCTCGTCAACAAGTTCCGGTCGGTGCACGGGTGGGCCCAAACTGACAGACAGCAACTCGGCGGTGATGGAGGTCCTCGAGGAATGGCGCCCCCAGATCTTCTAGTTGGTGAACGCAACAAGCATATGCTAACCCCAGCTCTGACGGCGCCCTCCGTGGTCAGCCCGAGCCCTTCCCCGAGGTAAGGTCTGCACCCAGCACTAGCTGACACCACAGTCCGACACCAACTCCCGCGGCCAGCGCGCGGCTGCCTCGGCCCGCCTCTCGTTCCTCGCGGGTACGCCGTCAATAGCTGCCTTGACTGACTGCAGGCCCGTCGGGCGACATGGGCGACTACGACTACTCGAGCCGCCCTCACAACTTTGGCCTCTAAGCCCCCGCTCACGACACTCCTCCCTTGACAAGCTGTCGATCTTGAAGCCTGTCCTCCGATCTTCTTCTCATCTCATGTCATCTTCCACCCAACTCACCACCACTGCCACGCACGCTCCCACTCTGCATCTCCTGCTCGCTCCGCGCGCACTGCAAGCACACCACCATGCCATCACCACCACATCCCAGTTGTTCCAGTCAATCGACCGTACCGTTGTACGCTGTAATTACTAGACCGAGATTCCGCATCGTAGCAGGCGGCCGCCCGTAGCTAGCCCGCATGCAAGACCAGTATCGTTTACGTCGTGCGTCACGTCGTGTTGCATGCATGTGCAAGAAAGAGTAGTGTACAACATATAGTCTAAGGGTACAGTCTCTACGCATCAAGCGAGCGAGCCCCTCCCTCAACCAGGCGCGCCGTGAATGCGCCATTACCATTCAACACAAGAGGACCTTGAGCCCGAGGTCATCGCACACGGGCTTCCAATCTGACCCGGCCTCGCCATCATCAACGCGGCGCCACACCTCACGTATGATCCGCGACGCCGTATCGACATCAAAGCAGCATTGAGTCTTGAACCCCTCCAGAAGGGTCTCGACCCAGGTGCGGTCAACCCCGGAGAGGCAGCACCCAGCGACCACGGCAGGCCACATGAGGTCGATGCTCATGCCCAGTGCAGCCGTGCTGATACTGCACGCCTGCATGACCTCGAGTGCAGCGCGCTGCACGAGCGCGTCCGTCCGTGGCCGCCCAAACACCATGCGGAGGAGTAGGATCTGGCTATCAGCCCGGCTCGATCAGGCACGGGGCGTGGCCCGAAGCGGAGACTCACTCGCATGGCATGGGCGTACGCCCTGTCGCCGGCGTGCACGCGCTCGTGGCTGGTGGCGGTGGAGAGGCTCTCGATCCACCCGTCGAGGTCGAGCTTGAGGCGGGTCGCGTCTTCCACCAGCTCGTCTGGCGGAGGGGCGGGGGCGGGGTTAGGGCGGAAGGGGTTGGCGTCTGGCGCGAATACCCGCTCCCGCTTGAAGGTTGGGTGGAGGCGGCGGCCGACGAGGGCCTCGAACACGTCGGAACTCTGCCTGCGGCCCAGGCTGGCGCTGCGGCTTGGCGGGCCGGCCCACGAGCCGCGCCGACTGCCCGCACCACCAGAGGGGCCGGGTACGACGCTCTCCCCTGGCCCGAACGGAGTGGGTGGCTCGGGAAGATGCCCAGTAATGCGGGTGAGGAGGTGCGCGGTGCGCGCAAAGAGGTGAATGGCGACGCGCGAGACGCCAAATTGCGTCTCGACCGAGGTCGTGGCGTACCCGTCCGCCGAGTCGAACCACCAGTCGTCGTCGTCGGAGAGGAGGGAGGGCGGGGCGCCGGCGGGGAGAGAGGCGAACGTATCGTAGATGGCCAGGACCTCGAGGCTGAGCCGGGCGGGCGTGACGCTGCTCCCGTCGGGGAGGGCTGTTGGCGGGCCAGCGAGGAGGGCGCGGGGCCCGCCGCGGGCCGCGACAATGCGCTTGGCCAGAGCAAAGTTTGTTTCGAATCCGGTGCCGCCGAGGAAGATGTCTATGGTCGCGAGGGACGTGGCGGCGGCGAGGGTCGCATCTGAGCTGTCCCCCGCGGCGACAGCCGCACGCACCAGCTCCTTGCCCTCCTCCCTCAACCTCAGGGCGGCAGCCAGCCCCGCCGTGGCGGAGGTGGGGTGCCCGCCCCGCGCTTGGAGGAAGGCCTGGTGTGCCGCGCCGACGCCGAGGAGTGCGAGGCGCAGCGCGTCACATGCGGCACTCGTACCACGGGGCGACGCCAGCGCGAGCGGGAGAGACACAGCCAGCATGGGGTTGGGCCCAAGGGGTATCGCAATCGTCAGGGCGGCCGCATGCGCGCAGTAGTGTAAGATAAGGTTCTGTTCATGTGCCGTGGGAAAGTAGGGGAGGAGAAAGTTGGGCGTGGTGAGCATCGGGCTTGCGGGGTACGGGACGGGGCTCTTCTCACCACTTTCGCGTCCGACTTGCTGGTGCGGGATGTGCTGGGGCGGGGGGTCGAGAAAGCTCAGCGGGGCGGCCTCGAGTCCACTGGGGAGGTAGGCGGGGGCAGCGGACCAGCCGAGGCCAAAGTTGTCTGGCATGGTGGCGGCGGCGAGGTCGAAGCCGAGGGCAAAGTCGGGCTTGAGGCCGATGCCGAGGTGCTCCTGGCTCTCGGCTGAGCCACGGTGGGTGCTGAGGCTGCTTAGGGAGGGCTGGGACTCATCCGATCCGCGGTGCGTGAGGCCCGGCACCTCGGGCGAGGGCTTGCGGTGCTCGGGCGACGAGCACTCGCTGTCCGAGCCCTTGGGCTTCTTGTCGCCCTGGTCGGGGAACACGCAGTCCGACTGGTGTCAGCGACCTTGAGAGTCAAGAGGGTATACCCACCTCGCGCTTAGCGACGACGCAGCGGCGGCAGATGGGGCGAGCCTCGTCGCACTTGATTCGGCGGGCGCGGCAGCCCAGGCAGCCCGTGCGCGAGCGCGTGTACTTTTGCCTGCGCTTGACACCCAGGCGGCCGCTCTTGCGCGGCGGCTCAGGACGGGGCTCGGGAAGGTATGGGTGGTGGCGAGGGGGCGCGGCGTACGCCTGGGGAATGTAGGCGTGGCGGCTGACATCAGAGTTGATCGTCGGGGGCACGTACTGGTCATCGCGCCACTCCATGTCGGGCACCTCGTATGGGCCAGTGATGCCGTACCAGGGGGGAGCGGAGGCTGCGCCAGCTCTGATGGGCGAGGGCTGGGTCGTAGGGGGAACCGAGTTGGGCGGCGGGGGCAGCGGCGAGTCCCACCTATGCCG
>JAMALN010000285.1:0-47317 GCA_023630115.1 Cutaneotrichosporon sp. PK4640
GTCTCGCTCGAGAACCACAACTTCTTCCAGTTCAGCCCGAGCAACAAGATCAAGGACAAGAACCACAACCGCTTCCGTCTGAGCTTGGCGCAGATCCAGTGCGACATCCGCGACGTGCGCTTCGCCTTCCGCAAGAAGAAGGGCTTCCCCAGACTCAAGGACAGCGGCATCGCCGACGTCGTGGTCGCGCGCAACGGCATCAGCATCGACGTCGAGATCGAGACGATCGAGGGGCGGCGCGACACGGTCTTTGTCGTGCGCAAGGTCAACACCGAGGTCGACGAGCTGTCCTTCAAGCTCCGCGACACCAAGCACGACCTGCTGTACAAGTTTATCAAGGGCCCCGCGACGGGCATCATCAAGAAGGCGCTCGCCAAGGCGGTCGAGGGCGCGATCCGCACGGGCCTCGAGTACGTCGACGGGCAGCTCGTCGAGATCCGCAACACGATCGACGAGAACAAGGACCAGGACGACGTCACCCGCAAGCAGGCCCTGCAGAACATGTACAAGCGCAAGAAGAGCGAGGCGCAGGAGGCCAAGGCCCGCGCCGAGGCCAACAAGCCCAAGGGCGAGTTCCGCATCGTCATGGACCGCGACCAGTCCCTCCTCCCCGACATGTCGCAGGACGAGTCCAAGTCGATCGTCCACCGCCTCTGGAAGACGCAGGACGCCGCCAAGTCGGGCCGCACGTGGCACTCGCCGGCCTTCACCCTCGTCGGCGGCCAGCACCCGGCCACGAGCGGGCGCGCGCACCCCGGCGCCGTGCCCGGCGCCGCGGCGGGCACGGGCATGACGGCCGGTATCGCGCAGGCCGCCCACAACAAGAAGGAGGATCTGGCGGACAAGGGCGACCGCGCGGCCCACCACGGCCGCCAGGCCGAGCGCGTGGCCGACAACGCGGCCAACCAGCCGCTCGACGGGCACGAGGGCCGCCGCGTCGCTGGTGCCGGCGCGTCCGAGGCGCTCTCGGGCAACCGCGCGCAGGGCGCCGGCCTCGCGCACGGCCAGGGTGCGACCGGCGGCGTCGCGGGCTCGCAGTACGGCCAGCACGGCGGCGTCGCGCAGACCGGCCACTCGCAGCAGGGCCTCGCGGGCGAGGCGCAGCAGGCGCTCCACGGCCAGTCGGGCCACGCCGGCCAGGGTCTCGGCCAGCAGGGCCTCGGTGGACAGCAGTACGCGCAGCCCGGGCAGGGCGTGACCGGCCAGCAGCACGGCGGCCTCGCGCAGCAGGCGCAGCAGGCGCTTGGTGGCCAGCACGGTCAGCCAGGCCAGCAGGGCGGTCTTGCCCAGCAGGCACAGCAGGCCCTCGGCGGCCAGCACGGTCAGCCAGGCCAGCACGGCGGCCTCGCGCAGCAGGCGCAGCAGGCCCTCGGCGGCCAGCACGGCCAGCCAGGCCAGCAGGGCGGTCTTGCCCAGCAGGCGCAGCAGGCCCTTCGTGGCCAGCAGGGCGGCGCGCTCGGCGGCAACCCCGGCCAGCCGCAGCAGTTCTAAGAGTCAGAAAGTTCAGCAGTAATGTACGAGTCTAGTATACGGATGCAGACTATTTGAGCCGGATTATTCTTGGAGTCAGTCAAGCGCGGGGAAGTCGTGGGCCATCGCTCGAAGCACTGGCTTATCGAGTTTTGTTGCAGTCCGAGTCTGAGCCCATTTTCCGGCCTTCGGACCGAACTCGGCAAGCCAGGGGACATGGTATATCCGCCGATCGGGAGTCCCGAGCGCACCCTCCAATCTCCAAGCAGCCCAGCAGGGAGACGGTAGGGGGAGGACGCAGGACACGGTGCGGGAGTGCGGGGCATGTGCGGGCGAGGCTGCGGGGGCGGCGATCATGTGGGCCATGTGCATGCCGAACGCCGAGATGCCGAGGTGCCGAGCCACCCCGGATTGGGCCCCCGCGGCCATCAGTGCGAGTGACTGCCCACTGCGTGCTCATCTCATCGTACTTAGATAACTAGCCAGACTCTAGTAGCTCAGCAGACCTGACCCCCCCCGCACACACACACAGCCACCATGCCCCTCTCCCTCCCGACCTTTGACGAGCTCAAGAAGCACGACCCCCCCTTCAACGCGTGGAACGACTACCCCAACGAGGAGCTCGGCCGCCTTAACCTCATCACCCCCGAGAGCATCAAGCGCGGCCGCGACGCTATCCAGCATGGCATCGCTGTCAACCTCAAGTACGTGGCCTGAAGAGCTCTGCAGTAGACTCGATGCTAACGTCAGCCTCCCCCTCACGACGTTCCCGTCGCTGAACCCCGCGGTGCGCCCCATGGTCGAGCACGAGGTGTGAGTGTCGAGCATAAGCTGGAGGAGGGCGCAGTAGCTGGGCTTCCTTGGTGGTGCGCTGGGTTTGGCCTGGGTGACACCTCGGAGGACGTGGACGGAGGCACGTTGCCCACCGGTCCACGTCGGCCGTCCACGCCGGCTGGTGTCACCCCCGCACTTCCCGCCCCTCGCGCATCTCCGGCCGCCCCACGCTGCCTCCCTATCCATAATCGCCGTCACTGGACGATGAGCTGACCCCAGCGTGTTCCGCGGACACTGCCTCGACGACCGCGTGAGCTTCAACACCCAGTGCTCGACGCAGTGGGACGGCTTCAACCACTTCCCGTACAAGAACTACCCTAAGGAGGGCGAGTACACCTACTACGCCGGCCAGACCACCGAGGTTGCGCGTGACAAGAGCATCAAGAAGTACGGTATCCAGAGTGAGTCTGATTTGGCAGCTGGGAGGAGGCAGGCGGGTACAAGCTCCTGCCGCGGCAACTGGGATGTCTCAGCTCGACGAGTCTGGCGACGCTTTCCCGCTCCGAGAGCCCAGCGCCGAGGTTGTCAGCTCTGCCGCCACGCCCCCTGCCCCACCCGCATCGCTCGTGGCTCCACGCTGACCCCAGACTACGCCGAGCACCCCATCACGGGCCGCGCGCACCTCCTCGACGTCCCGCGCCACCTCGCGGCGACCGGCCAGCCGGCGCTCACCCCCCTCCAGCGCTGTGGCATCACCCTCGACATGCTCAAGGACACGGCCAAGGCGCAGGGCTGCGAGTTCGCCGAGGGCGACATCCTGATCGTGCGCACGGGGCTCACCGAGGCGATGCTCGCCCTCGGCGAGCAGGAGTACAAGGACATGCTCGCGGCGGCGAAGGGCTGGGTCGGCGTCGAGGCCAACGAGGACGTCTGGCGCTGGCACTGGGAGAGCGGGTTCGCCGCCGTCGCCACCGACACGTTCGGGTACGAGGTGTACCCCTTCGTGCCGGGGCAGCTGACGTGCCACGAGGTGTTCCTCGCCGGGTGGGGGCTGCCGATCGGCGAGCTGTTCGACCTGCGCAAGCTCGCCAAGCTGTGCGACGAGAAGAAGCAGTGGACCTTCTTCTTCAGCTCGATGCCGCTCAACCTCGACGGCGGCATTGCGTCGCCGCCCAACGCGCAGGCCATTCTCTAGAGGGGGTAGATCATATGCATGGGTTTGAAGTCACACCGAACAGCGCAGCTAGCAGATCTTGGTGACCCCGTGCGCGGGCGGCGCGAAGCGGTCGCCGCAGAACAGGCAGGTCCAGCACGACGAGACCTCGAGCCAGTCACACCAGCCTGGCGTTAGCTGATGCAAGAGGTGGCGCACGGTTGTCGGTTCGCTTAGGGCAGGGGCCGGTGAGTGGCATGTTCGGGTTGAGAGTGGTGGAGATCACGCTGACCGTGCAGCGAGGGCGTTTTTGATGCGCACCCAGCGGGTCCGGCAGGCCGAGAGCACTTCTCATCTCGCCCCGTAGAGGGCACGAGGTGAGGAGCGAGCCGATAGTGTTTATCAGCGGAGGTGCGAGGCCGCTAGGCGACAGGCACAACTTGCGCCGCAATCCAAACAGTCTCCACCGACCAAACTTTCGGATCTGGAGGACAACATCTTCACCGGTTACGTGGTATAGCAGGTGGGGGACCCTCGGGCTGAACCGGAGCAAGCGACGCGGCGATGCTTCTGACCGTGCCCCCTTTGTGCTGGCGCCGCCATCACTCGCCACCGGCGGTCTCATTCTCCTCTGACCACTCACTCACCCATCGCCGAGCAATGCCATTCAACGACGACCTCCTTTTCGACGGCGACGAGCCCAGCCACCACGACCCCCTCGACGGTCCGTGCCCCAAGCGCTACGGCCACGGTACGCCGTTTCGCGGGCATGCTGACGGTAGAGCCGTGCCAGTGGGTGCGCTCGGGCGCGACGCTCGAGATCTACTGCATGCGGTGCCAGGCCGAGCGGGAGGAGGACGGAGGCGCGTACCCCCGGTGACGCCGGCCGGCGGTGGCAACGAGAATAGCGAACATGAACCCGATGCTGGTTCGTGGACCGGCCTGTTGGCAGCACCTCAGAGGCTCTGAACCGCAACCCGTTGCATCTGGTATACCTTCTGAACACGCCCTGTCCCCAGTCTAGTCTACAGCTTGGCCTTCGGCTCGGCCTTCTTCTCCGCGTACGCCGCGCGCACGAGCTTGCGCACGTCGGCCTTGACGATCTTGCCGTTGGCGTTGCGCGGCAAGGGCTCGTCGAGGACGAGGGCGATGACCGGGCGGGCCGGGTACCGGAGGTGCGGGGTGACCTTCTCGAGGATGCTGGCCTCGGTGGCCGTGGCGCCGGGGGCGAGCGACACGGCGACGCCGACGAGCTCGCCGAGGATCTTGTCCGGGACAGACACGGCGGCGACCTCGGCGACGCGGTCGTCCTGCGCGACGGCGTTCTCGACCTCGAGCGACGCAATGTTCTCGCCGCCGCGGATGATAATGTCCTTGTGCCGGTCGGAGAGGTGGACGAACCCGTCGGGGTCGATCATGCCGACGTCGCCCGTGTCCATCCACCCGTCGACGAGGACCTCGGCCGTCGCCTCGGGGTTGTTGAGGTAGCCCTTCATGATGTTGGGCCCGCGGGCGAGGATGATGCCCGCCTCGCCCTGGGGGAGCTCCTTGCGGGTCTCGGGGTCGACGATCTTGATCTGGCAAATGGGGAGCACGGGGCCGATGCTCGTCGGGCGCTCGACGTAGTCCTGCCCCAGGACGGAGCAGTGCGGCGCGTTCGTCTCGGTCATGCCCCACCCGTGGCCGAGCATCGCGTCGGGGAAGCGCTTCTTCAGGTCGCCGGCCAGGCGCTTGGCAGGCGGCGCGCCGCCGTACCCCACCGACGTGAACTGGTGGTCCTTGGGGAGGAGGGGCGACTGGAGGATGGCCGTGGCGATCGCCGGCACGCCGCCGATGCTCTGGACGTTCTCGGCGACGATGAGCTTGACCGCGTCGGCGACGGACCAGCGGCGCTGGAAGACGAGCTTGTTGCCGCTCTTGATGGCAGCGACGAGGATCGACAGGCAGCCAGTGGCGTGGAACAGGGGAATAGAAAGGAGCGAGGCCGACGGCTCAGTTGGCATCAGAGCCGCCAGGTCGGCAAGGCTGCCGCCGGCGCGGAGGACGGCGCGGACCAGGGCTGATGTCAGTCACGGCCGAGTGGGCAGACGTACGAACGAGCCCCGAGATCACCACGTGCAGCTGGGTCCTCTGCGTCGAGAGAACGGCCTTGGGGTAGCCAGTGGTGCTGGTGTCAGCAAGTTGAGTAGATGGCGCGCATCATGGTGACGGTGGACAACCTCCACCGGCCTCCACCGGTCAATTGGTCCCGTCGTCAACACTCACCCAGAGGTGAAGAAGATGATGCCGTCGCTGTCACCGTTCAGCTGCTCGAGCCCGCGGCCCTCGAGCACATCCTTGACGAGCTGGGGCGAGGTCTTGGCGTCGCCGACCTCCCCGACGTTGTCGCGCACGACCTTGTCGAGGTGCTGCACGCTCGACCAGCAGTAGACGGGGCCGACGTTCTTGGCCCTGAGCTCGGTCGTGAGGGGCGCGAGCTGCGGCGCCATCTTGACGTCGACGAGGACGAGCTTGGGCGTGCACACGGCCAGGCAGTGGACCTGGGCGTCGTCGGTGCTGCCGTCAGCAGAGCAGGAGTCTGGCTCACAGAGTAGCGTTGAGGAGCACGGGCGAGGCGCCGATGAGCAGGATGGCGAGCCACGACACGATCCAGCCCGTGTTGTTGCCGCCGCCGACCGCCACGCGGTCGCCGTACCCCACCCCCTTGGTACGGAGCCACGCGCCGTACTGCACCGCGCGGTCGTACACCTCCCCGTAGGTGACGTGCTCGCGGTCGTCGTACGCGGCCGGCTCGGGGAGGGGCGAGGACACCATCACGCGGTCCTTCCACTCCTGGAAGAGGGGGGTGAGGTACTCGCGGAACGTCTGGGGGTTCTGCTGTCAGCGGCGTTGGCGGGGGCACGCACGTATTTCCAGGCCTTCTGCTTCTGGCCATCGATGATCGTGTCGATCATCTCGAAGGGCGTACCCGGCGCCGTCATGATCGCGTCGCCTGCCGTCAGAGTCCGCCCCTCGGATGCGCGCTCTCGCAGATGAGCGCTCTCTCGGATCGCCCTATCTGGAATTGCACTCTCTCGAATGCGCTCTCCGGCGTTGCCCGTTCGCTCGCTCCCTCGCCACTGTACTCACATTCGGCGACCGTGCGCTTCGCTGCCGAGTTGGTGGGGATGACGGCCGGCATGTTGAGTGGGTAGTGGGGAAGAGGTCGAGAACCTGCCACGGTGGCTTAAGGCTAGTCTCAGCTAGTATGAGGATTGCCCGGCCGCCGAGATGACGGCGATGGGCGCAGCCAAGCGAGCGGTGGGCAGCAAGGGCAGGAAGTGACTGTGGACACGCAGGGATGCTCACCACATAGCTTCTGGTCCGGCTATCGGCTACCTCCGACCCACCCCACACTGATGATCCGGGGCCACGCGATCAGCGGTTATCTCCGCCCATTAGCGTTGCCGGCTGGCGGCCACCGGTTAACTCTGGGCGGTATGCGCGATGCCGACATGCCGAAGAGGCGTTCTTTAAAGTCCAGTCCGCGTCGAACATGAGATGCAACTTGCCCTCTGTTCACTTTCCGCAGCATCTAGACACCATGACCAACAACGGCGGCGCCGGCTACGAGTACCCCCCTCAGCCCGTTTCGTGGCTCAAGCGCGACGCGCTCCTCTTCGCCAACTCGATCGGCGCGACCGCCGACGAGCTGCACTTCCTCTACGTGAGCCGGCGGCGTGGGAAGCGTACTAACAGTGCAGGAGCTCGACCCCAAGTTCCAGGTGTTCCCCACGTACCCCACCATCCTTCGTGAGTGGCCGCGGCGGCGAGGAAGCCCTCCTCGCTGCTCTACGCTGCCCATCGCGCCTTGCCCACCCGCTAATCGCAGCCTTCAAGAAGACGACCCCCGAGGTCATCGACTTCTACGCCGCCAAGGAGGCCGCCGTCGTCCCCGGCCTGCCCAAGCTCGACGTGCGCCGCGTCCTCGACGGCCAGCGCCACCTCAAGTTCCTCAAGCCGCTCCCCGCCAGCTCCGAGGGCCGCAAGTTTGAGCTCCGCAACAAGATCACCGGCGTCTGGGACAAGGGCAAGCCCGGCACCGTCATGGACACGCAGGCCAACCTCGTCGACGCCGAGACGGGCGAGGTGTACACCGAGATCCACGGGTCTGCGTTCTACGTCGGCCAGGGCGGCTGGGGCGGCCCCAAGGGCCCCGCCGCCGTCGCCTACCCCCCGCCCAAAGACAAGGCGCCCCACGCGACCTTCTCGGACCAGACCGACGCCATGACCCCCATCCTCTACCGCCTCAACGGCGACTACAACCCGCTCCACATCGACCCCTCCATCGGCGAGAAGATGAACTTTGGCGGCGTCATCATCCACGGGTTGTACTCGTGGAACGCGACCGCGCACGGCCTCCTCAAGGCCCTCGGCGGCAGCGACCCCGCCAACCTCAAGGAGTACCAGACGCGCTTTGCCTCGCCCGTCATCCCCGGCGACAAGCTCACCACCTCGGTGTGGCGTGTTGGCAAGCCCGACTCCAACGGCTTCGAGGAGGTCCGCTTCGAGGTCAAGAACCAGAAGGGCAAGGTCGTCCTCTCGAACGGCCGCGCCATCATGAAGGTCGTCAGCGGCGAGAAGGCCAAGCTCTAGTTGGGCAGGAAGAAGCATGTAACAATGATCAATGGGTACGCAACTGTGCTTGTTTGCCAAGATCGGCCAGGAACTAACTTGCTGGCCAGACACTCGCATCACATCACCGCTCACCACTGCTCCCGACCCTCCCCCATGTCACTAATGATCACAACTCGCTCACGCCCGTCACTCTGACTATTGCGGCTCTATCACTGCGTCTCGTTGCAGTACATGCAGTACGGCGTTCCAGACATCGGCGACGCGATGAACTCGCACGGCACTTGCGTTAGTACGACCTGTCGACGACTCACGATTGCCGGGGCGGTTAGGGCAGTAGTAGGTCATTCTAGGCGGTGGGCGGGCACAGGTAGGTTGGTGGGTTGGTCGGTGCTGGTGTGGTTGGTGGGTCGGTGTTGTAGAGTTGAGAGGTGGTGGGAAGATGAGAAGACGCGCTGACTATATACCCACGGACGGGTGCGCGAACAAGGGCGACCGAACAATGCGAAGGATCGAGGCGAAGAATACACAGGATGCGGTTCGGTGTGGCGCCGAAGACAAACACACGCGGTGTGGACGCTGAGGGGCGACTGAGGCCATCACCGGCTCGCACCGACCCGGCCGGCACCGTGCTCTCGCGGTCATCGAAGCCCCCCGCACCAATGCCCTCGCTTCCGTCCGTGCGTGAGTCTGTGCGAGTATCCTGCACGAAGAGTTCCGGTGCATACAACGCTGCGCTGGGGCGGGCTAGGCCCAGCACAGTGCGGTGATGTCTGGTAACCGGCCGTGAGCTAGTACTGCCCATGGGGTTGAGTGGTGCATCCCAAGAGGCCAACGCCTGCTCTGGTTATGCTACTGCAACGGATGTCCCATAATCTACTCGTCTACTATGCTACGCAGCTCGTCGGAGCCGTAGGTCACCGTACATTGGCACGGTCCCATCCAGTGGTTGCAGGCCTGACACACCCAGAACTTCAGTTTGGCACGGTACTGCCACTTGCAACCTGGATCAGCGGCACTCTGACACAACCCACCCTTGGAGGTGACGATGCATGGTGCGTTCCAGGTCTTGCTGCACATAATGGGACGCTGGGTGGGGTCAAGGGTAAAGAGGTGATGGAGAGAGGTCAGTGATCAGCTGGGTCCTTGAAAGCAGAGTGTGATGGGAGGGGCCATTGTCCCCGTCGAGTCAGTGCACGCACCCCACCCGCCCAAAGCCACGACGCCTACGCTTCTTCACTGCATGTGCTTCTACTGGTTCTCCTAGAGCCTCACCAGCGCCACGTCCCATAGATCTTGTAGCAGAGCTCATGGCAGTCCTGGCACTTGGCCTGCCAGTACCACCCGGCCTCGATCCACTCGTCGACGATGCGGCACTCGCGCCCGGTGACTGGGGTCAGCGACACCATGCGAGCTGCGTACCGCGGCAGTAGTGGTTGCAGCCGAAAGCGCAGGGCATGTTGTTGTTCGGTGTTGTGGTGGAAGTGAAAGAGTGGTTGAGCGATGTCGAGAAGGTGGTCAAGAGGTAGGAGGCGTTATATCTTCTGCGGGAGAAGCAGGTAGATCCCCACGATCTGGAGTGGATCTGCGTACAGTGCGAGTAGCGGAGGCTGGGGACGGAGGCGCTACCATGTGACGAACCAGAAGCATCAGAGTTGAGAAGCTTGCCGATGCCTTGTTCGTGTGGACGGCCAGGAACAATGCGCCGTGCCCTCCCAGACTCCCGATTCCTTGGCGACGGCGGCTGCAATCTGTTGTGGCGACGGGCGAGGTTTCATCATTGATGAGAGGGTGCTCATCTGGTGGCCATTGTTTCGGATGGGAATACCGCTCTGCCACAACAGAAACGTTGCCTGACCTGATCATCACTCGCCCGCGCCGCGCCTAGCCTCACTACCTCCTCTGACCTGTCCCCAAAATACTCTCCATTCTTGAGTACACGGTGATGAAGCGCGGGCCCTGGTACTACCTGTCCAGCCCGCCAACCTGTCTCCCATCTCGCGCTCGATGGGTGCGAGAAACCAACGGTATGCCACATGCGGGTGAAAGACAGGTGCTCGTCGGGGCTGTCTGCGCCTCCGTGCATCGCACTATTTAGCGCTACTTGGAGGCTGGGGTACTACCAGCACACACGGCGCTGCAGCGGGCGCAGTGCCAGGTCGTGCGACTCCCCTCGCTCGTTCGCGCCAGCATGCGGCACGGGAGTTCTGCGGTCAGCACGCCCACGTCCCCACGCACGATCGGGGCAATGGTGCTGCGTGTCACAGCTGCCGTGGCGGACAGTCTTGATCGGGCGCCGGGGGATGCGCATGGTAGATGGGTGGAGGAGGGGGCGGTACATGGCTCCGGTGGTTAAGAGGGCGTTCAAGCGCGCCCTGTGTAATTATGAGCGCATTCGCGGGTCAATCATTGCCGCCGGCACGGACCGGTCAGTCGGTCCGTCAGAGGATCAGCAGGCAGCAGGCTGCCGATCAGAAGATGAGGGCCGCCTGCCATGGAATGCTTCTCACCGGGCCCCGCGGGGCGGACGGGTGTTGCCACCACATCGCGCACCCAGGCCTACATGCATCACTTCACTGGGCCTTGGCCTTACACGCCTTGGGCGGGACCCACTCGCCGGTACAGACGCGCGCGCAGCGATGGCAGAACCAGTTGACCGTGTTGTGGAGGTTGATGTAGTCGTTCATCGCGCAGAGCTTGCCTTGGGTCAGCCACGCCAGCTTCTCCCCTCACCGTCGGTCGGGCAGTAGTGCGCCGTCGTGCAGTCGCCGTGGCGCCGCATCTTCGGGTGAGGCGGCGCGGGGCTGAGGACGTGCTTGATGAGAATGTAGGTGTTGTACAGCATGGCGGGTGGGGAGAGAGGAAGAGTGAGTCGAGGCGGCTGAAATGGGTGTTCTCATGCGCCCCACGGCACCTTTTGCTTCGATTCGCGCAAGTCATGTCATCTGCTCCCGTCTACTCCTCATCTAGCTACTAGCGTTCTACAGCGAGCAGACGAGGAGGCAGCGGTTGCACTGCCAGAACACGTGTCCGCCCTCGTTGACCTTCTGCTCCATGATGCAGGGGATTTCTTGAATTAGCGGCTGGAGTCGGAGATTAGCGACAAGCGAGGCACTCACTGCCATAGGGGCAGATGTGGAGGTAGTAGCAGTTACCGTGACCGGCCATGGTTCTCGGAAGGTGGGTGAGAGTGGTTCGAAGGAAGTATGGGAAGAAGGCTGTCGAGAAGATGCGGGGAGACTGCGTGGCTACTTTAACCTAAACGTGGGGCAGTGGGGCAGTGATGAGGACGAGGGATCAATGAGGCATGGTTTGTGTTTATTGTGTGGCGGTGGGGATCACACACCGCAATGGCCCTCGCCCTTCTCCAACAATGCCATCACCTGCAGCCATGTACTGTACAGTCTTATCGCCAAGTCTTCTCAACTCATGCAGATCCGCCCACAGCGGCTACAGCGGTAGTATGTCTGTTTCAGAAGGTCGCGTGTGCGAGTCATCGAACATGGCTTGCCAGTCGTCAGCCTGCCACGGGGAACTCACGATCGGTGCCACAGATGTGCGTGCGGCGGCAGTTACCGTGCTTTCGGCGCTTCATGGTGGCGAGGTGTGCGGGGTAGAGTGGGTGGTGCCAGTTGCGCCAGCAGGCTTTAAGGTCCTTACCATGTCCGAACCCCCGCAAAGTGTTGGCGAGGCATTCGTGAGCGGGTAGTGGAGCATTCCCACACCTGCTGCGAAGGTCACGCTAGTTCGTGGCCAGTGGGAGAGGGGCAGCAGGCTGTGTACAAAGGCCGATGCGCACCGCCACCATCACTGCTCGACAACTTTGCATCACAAGACTTGAAACTCGAACCTTGCCTTCTCAACGTCAGCCTCCAGAACATGCGTCCCAAGCACAGACATAGATCCTGCGCCCGTTGTCGAGAGCGTACGGCAGCAATCGCGGCCGCTGGTGGGTCAAACTTGGCTCGGTGGGGCTCACCGTGGAGCAACTATGGTTCCCGTTGCAGCGGCCTTGGGATCTAATAGGGGAGCTGATGGCGTGATTAGAGAAGAGTGCGTGGTGGTGTTGTTGGAGTCGAAGCAGACCAATGACCTTGAGTGGAGCAAACCCATCAATGGAGGCTGCGCTTCGAACGCTCGCTTCTTATCCGCTACTCAGGCCCATGCATGCCTCCACTGTATGTGTCTGAACCCCTGGCGCCGCCGTTCTGGTGGACGCCTCGAATCGCCGTGCAGCTGCTGCCTGCCACCGGATCCAGGGTGCTGCCCGCCACCGGATCCAGAGCTGAGGCACCTCCACTCGCTGGCCTCAATCCCTCATCCCTCTCACTACAACACCAGGCTTAGTACCCGTTACAGGTCTTGAGGCAGTTCACGCAGACGTAGTACTGGAAGCACTGGTCGCCGCGCTGGTACCAGATGGTGTCCATCTCGCAGATGACTGGGTAAGCGGTTCAGGAGGGGCAACGTACGTCCCCAGTTGCAGTAGTGAATGGTTGGGCACGGGCAAAGCATAGTCGGTGGGTGTGGTTTGGGTGGGTAGGTGCGCCGCCGGAGGCTGATATGCTCGCCCTGCTGATCAGAGATGATCGTTGCCGGTGGGCATCGCTTTGTCCGCTGGTGACCAGGGTTGCTTCGCACCATCACTCGCCACTCCCCCTCGATCGTCTGTGGCTGCAACGGTTGTTGGGCGTGCCTGCCAAGAATGGTGGAGGTGCGAGTTTGATTTACTTCTTTGCCCACGCACCGTGGACAAGGCGAACAAGCACAACCTTGCGTCGAGTGCACACACATACGCCACCAACCCACTGTCGCCTCCATACTCCGTCCGATTCACCCGATCACACATGCATCTACTCGCTGTCCGTCCAGCCCTCATTCGGCCACAGATACTCGAGGCAGTAGCCGCACCAATGCTCGTGCTCGTAGAAGCGCCGGCACTGGCCTGGGGTGAGCAGAGTAGGAAATCAACCCACCGTTGACGTTGTTACCCCATAGATCGCCAGCACAGAGGTTACCGTTCGCCATGTTGAGGTTGGGTGGGGTGAGTGATCAGGTGGTTGTGGTGGGAGGAAGAGCGGAACAGAACGGTTTATACTGCGCCCAGTGATCGCACCGCATTGGGCGCGTTCGCTCTCCGCACCCCTCATCTCCCCCGTGGTCCGCTACCCTGTCGGGCGGCGTATCGAAAGGATGTAGTCGAGTTGCAGCTTCTGGCTGTCGTTGTCCTGGGCGGGCGTTACCCTGTCTCGCCAGTGTTGTCTCGCACCTTCTCTGGCCAGAATGACTCCAGACAATAGCGGCACCAGGTATCGCGGAACCGGTAGCGGACACACTTGCCTGGCGTCAGATCAGCTGGGCGGGGGGCGCACCGCCGACGTTCCGGTGCCACAGGTCGCCGATGCAGGGCTTGCGGACGGGCATGCTTGGGATGGTGGGGTGCGGGGTGTGGGGAAAGCGAATGGAACGAGTGGAGTGCGGGTGAGCATTCGCGCCTTAAAGGAGGCTGTTATGCATGAGTGCGAGCTGGCATTGGGACGGCGTGGCGACGCGGCTCGCACCATCTGTTGCATGTCAGAGGGAACTTGGTGCGAGCAAGTGCAGGGCACAGCTGAGAAGCCTCAGCCACATGTGCCGCCCTGAGGGATGTCGGCGATGTGTTCAACATAGGGAAGCATCACTGTCACTCTCCAACAGGTGGTGTTGGGGGAACCGCCTCGCAAAATGTTGCTTGTTGTCATGGTTTGGTTTTGGTGAATCGAACCCGCGACCATCACCGGGATTCACACTGCTGGTACCCGAAAGCATTGCCATACTCTAGCACCACCGCGGAGTAGTGCGAGTGATACATTCACAGCCCCAATACGTTCCGACCGCGGAAGTCGGTGTGGCGCATCCAACCTTACTACCGCGGAGTAGTACGGGTTTGGTCATCACAGCGCCATTACCATCCGCGCGCGCAACGGACTTCAGGTCGTAGCCGTCTCCGGCTCTAAGATGCACATCGGGTTTGCCATCTCGGTCGTTTGCCCTCCCAGATGCGCAAGCAGCGGTATAGCAAGATGAACGGACGTTGCATACACCCTTTACCCTTCAGACGACTGTAACTGCTGACACTACTATCACTGCTGATCTAATTGCAACTACACCCTAAGCTTCTCCACCTCCGGCAGCGACTCCACCAGCTTGCCGTCAAACTCGATGCCCTCGAACTTGCCGTTGGTGCGCCAGTCGCGGATGTAGTCGAAGTACTTGTGCGAGCCGTGGGGGTAGCGGCCACCGTTGAGGCGCTCCTTGAGGCCCTCCTCGTGACCCTCGTTGTTGTAGTAGCCCGGGGTGCACTCTGGCCCGCCGGTGATCTTGTTGGTGTTCGAGAGGACGAGCTTGACCCAGTCATCCTGCGCCTGGGCAGAAGTCTCGATGACCTTAGCCCCGAGCTCCTCCTCCTTCTTGAGCATGGCCGCGATGGTGAGGCCGGCGTCGGTGAAGTTGGTCGTGACGTTGCTGATGAGCGAGGCGCCCTGGAAGATGCCGATGATGAAGAGGTTGGGGAAGTCGCGCACGTGCATGCCCTGGTACGACTTCATGCCCTCGCCCCACGCCTCGGAAAGCGCAAGCCCGTTGCGACCGTAGACCTCGAGCGCGGCGCGCGACGTGTACGACGACGAGAACTCGAACCCAGTTGCGTAGATGAGGACGTCGAGCTCGTAGTGCTTGCCGTTCGCCCAGACACCCGTCTCGTCGACGCGCTCAACACCCTTGCCCTCCGTGTCGACGAGATGGACCGTGTCCCGGTTGAACGTCTCAAGGTACTCGTCGTGGAAGCATGGGCGCTTGCAGTACTGGCGGTACCAGGCCTTGAGCCCGTCGGCGGTCGCCTTGTCCTTGACGACCTCGTCGGTGCGCGCGCGCACGGCGGTAGTGTACTCGTCGTCCGAGAGGTGGTACGCCTTGATGTAGTCGGCGAAGCCGAGGTCGGCGGGGTTCTGGCCGTTCTTCATGGCCTCCTGGATCATGCGCGCAGTGATGCGCTTGACACTGTCCGTCCACCCGTCGCGGACGTAGTCCTCGTCGGAGATGCCGGTAGACATGAGAGTGACGAAGTTGGAGATCCACTTGTCCTGCCACCCCTTGTCGAGGTTGTCGAACCACTCGGGGTCAATCTCGTGGTTGCCGCGGACGGCGACAGCACTGGCGGTGCGCTGGAAGACGAAGAGCTCGCCAGAGTCGCGCCCAAGCTGGGGGATGCACTGGACGGCGGTGGCGCCAGTGCCGATGATGCCAACGCGCTTGTCCTTGAGCTTCTCCATCACCTCGTCGTTCCAACCGCCGCCGGTCACCCCAAAGTCCCAACGGGCGGTGTGCATCGCTGGGCGCTGGAATTTCTCGAGGCCGGGCACGCCGGGGAGATGGGGCTTGTTGAGGGGCCCAGTGCCCATCGCGACGTGGGTGGCCGTGAAGCTGTCGCCCTCCTTGGTCTTGACGCGCCAGCGCTTGCCCTCCTCCTCCCACGTAAGACTCTCGAGGTGGGTGCTGAACAGCGCGTGCTCGTACAGCCCGTAGTGCTTCGCGATGCGCTGCGCGTGCGCGAGAATCTCAGGACCGCGGACGTACTTGGCGCTGGGGCGGGTGCCCACCTCCTCGAGGAGCGGGAGGTAGACCATGGCGGCGGTGTCGCACATCGCGCCCGGGAAGCGGTTCCAGTACCTGACGTCAGCCACGCCCGTCTGTTGCACTCACCAGACTCCTCCGAAGTTGCCTCCCGAGTCGAGGATTCGCATGTTGTTGAACCCGGCGTCCTTGAGACGGGCACACACGCTGAGCGCGGCAAACCCACCGCCGAGGAACAGGAACTCGACGTGGTCCGACAGCGGCTCACGCGGCTTGACCTCGGTGTACGGGTCCTTGTCCTCGGAGAGCTTGAGAATGCCCTGGAGGCCCTTGTACTGCTGTGCGCCATCGGGGCGGATGCGCTTGTCGCGCTCCTCGAGGTACTTGTTGCGGAGGGCCGCGCGGTCCTCCTCGGAGACGGCCTCGACGGGCTTGGTCTGGTCTGGGACGGCCTGGGGGACAGGGATGGCTTCGATTGTCATTGTGTGTGTGTGTGCGGCCAGAAGATGTGCTGGCCTGGCTGTATATAACTGTTCACAGTTGTGTGGCCGGTTATGGGCTGTGGTTACCGAGAGGCCGGTCGGCCTTCGCCGTAGGCTGCGGTATCAGCTTCCATGTGACTGGGGAGCCCTGGTGCTCCGCACACACTGCCTGCCTCTGGCCCACCCAAGTCAGCCAAGCATGTCTTGTTCCTGGGCGGGGCCCGCCGGCATGCATTCCACGACGGGGGCCGCTGATTCGACCTGCAGACGTCGACAGTGAAATATCGCCGCGGCGCATCTTCCAATATCTGTGTGGTCAGGCTCCGAACTCCGGGGTAATGGAGGTAATGGAATGCTGCTGCCCCCAGACCCGCTCCTCCAGGAACCACCGCGGCGTTTTCTCAGTACATCCCGCGCCCCCATCGCGCTCTCCAAGTGGGCCCAGGTATGCCGGATGCTCACCGACACTCGGATCTAGCCGATCATAGTAACAACTTCCTCTCCAACTACCCAAGTATCAATGCTGACATGACCGCCGAATCCTCAAACTCTCTAACCATCTTGCCATCACGGTGACCTACGACTGCGACTGACACTGCGCAGTCCGCTGTGCAATGCTTGCGACCGCGAAGCGTCCGATCCGGCACTGGATGGGGGAGGGCCGTCGGCAGACGCTTCGATGGCTCCTGCTGAGCAGATCGGCCGCGATCACGGGCTACATGAAACCGATCGCCGAGTTGAACGAACGGACACCTTGCATGGTGGGTCTTGGCCAGGCTGAGGCCGGCGGTGGAAAGAGGGTGCAGAGGCAAGGGCGCGTTCGGGCCCACGCGTTTGACGCTTCAGGTGGGGCCCGTGCGAGTGGTCTTGGCGTCCGTACGTGGTTCTCGGTGGTGGCTTGCAATCACTCTTGCTGGGCGACGCTCGGAGGTCCGAGCCCTCGCGGCGAAGCAGTGGTGACAATCTCGGCCCGAATCGGGCCGATTCCCGACTCGGGTCACCTCTGCTGCCTCTCACCCCACCTGACTTGACAAACCGCGTCTTGCATCTAAAGTCTACTGAAACTTCTCAGACGTCTCCAGAACCAGGATGAGGTTGGCCGCAAGCGGGCGGTACATGATGGGCTGGGGTCTGCGGAAGGCGAATCCCTCGCTGAACGCATAGTACATGCCGCACCACTCGCACCGGCCGTGCGCACAGCCGTCAACGAGGCCGCGCATCTTCTTGTAGTTGTCGATGTAGCAGTACGCTATGGTCAGCTGACCCTTGGGCTTGACGCACGGGGCTTGTCGAAGAAGAAGCGGAACCAGCTGCGGCGGCAGCCGTACGGGCTCACGAGGATGGGCATGGTACTGTGGGTCGTGGTAGAGAGGAGAGTGAAGAGCACGGGTGGGAACGTGAGGCAGCGGGGGAGGCTTTGTGTCGGCGGCGGCCATCACACATGGGGCAAGTGCGGTGCGGGCCGGGTGGCGACGAAAACGACTCGCGTCAGTGGAGGTGAGTGATGGACGCCACCGTCCCCACCGATTCCGCTGCACGCCCATCCCGTTCGAAGTCACTGCATCGTCGCATCAGGGGACGGCGTCGCAGAGTAGTCGGCATTGTATGCTCCGGTGAGCCAGCCTTTGTCAAATACGATTGTGATCTCGTGTGTCGCGGGTTGAACAATGTAGGCAACCACAGCCCGTCCACGATGGGTCGCGTCTGGGATGAATCGATACTTGTTCTTGCAGCGGTGGCACTTGAGGAAGTTCGATGTCTCATCCTTGCTGAAAGCATTGAAGCAGCAGCGCGCTGGCATCAACGGAGCAGTGACACAAGGGCTTACATTGGCCTAAGAGCCCAAAGAAGCGGTGCTTGTGGCAGCCGAACTTGCTCTTAAACTGGGACCTCTTCATAGTGCGAGTGCATGCAGTGAGTAGGGAAGGGGTCAGAAGTGAGAGGGGCGAAGGGCCAGATATAAACCGCAGCCCCCATCCCCGTGCGCTGCGCTAAGCAGAAGTGATGGCACAAGAAGCAACGCCGGTGACTAACGAGCGTGCTGCACTCCCGGAATGTGACGTTGGAGGACTCCCTGTGCTGTTATCCCCTATCTGTATTGAGGCTAGAGAGACGTGTGAGATACCGTCATGTTCGTCCTTGGCAGTGGGAGTGGAGATGTCCAGACCAGAAGGGGTGAGCTGGGGGCGGCGGCAGCGCAGAGTTATGCATCGCATTCATCAAGAGCTACCCACCCCAGAGGGGGCGCAAGTTGGAATCCTCGGCGAACCGAGTGTCCGTTCGGACCAGCGGCAAGCTCGGTGGAAGCGTCGGCAGCAGTGAGTTGTACCACGGTGGAACGCTGCGCATGTTGTCTACCAGGTAGATCTCGTTCGTCCACTTTACTACCATGTATGGCCCTGGGTGTTTCAGGTTGAAGTAGGGCGGAAGGATGTACTTGACGTTGCAGTTGCGGCAGTGTCCAGTGCGGGTTCTGATGTCGCAGCGCTCTGGAGTTAGTCTTGCCGTGCGGATGGCTCACTGTTCGTTGCCTTCGTGTCGGTTGACCAGCGGCGATCGCGACAGCCAAAGAGGGACCAGAGGTCGGTCATATCCGAGTTGTGGAAGTACCGAGCGTGAAGAACAGCAGTAGGCGAAGATGGCAAATTCGGTGTGGTGCTGCAATGCGAGCCAATACAATCTCCTGTGTTATGGGCAACGAGAAGAGGAGAGCAACAGGTAAGAGGCACGCTGCCGGGATTGGACCAGAGTATGTATACGGCTTCATGACTCTCTTGCGAACGTTGACAGTAGGTGCATGCCCCTGAGTACTGCGTGGCCTCAGGCCAAGGCACCATACGCTCGGACAAAACTATGGCCTGACCATGCTCATGCGTGAGAAGCTGGTCTCATAAGCGGCTGGTGCGCACCACCTGCTACCACATCCCTTCCGCCGGCCGGACGTAGTACGTTTCCGCATATCCCCTGGAGACTTTGTAGGCCCCCCGCCGCCCGAGCTTCATGTAGGGCGGGTTGATAGAGTAAAGCTTGCCACAGCCCCACACACACGCCATCGAGGAGATGTTGGTCTTGCAGCAGACTGCCGTCAGCATTGAGCATTGAGCGTTGCTGAACGGACATATGTAGGTTCCTGTGAGACGGTCCCGCATGCGGTGGCGGCAGCCGTGTTCGCTGTAGATCTTGGGCATACTGGCTTGAAATAAACGAAACCGGTCCTGTGATGCCCTGTGGCTGGCCGGTTGAGTGCTTTACCGTTGTTGAAGAGCTGTTAAACGTGAGGGTTAATGCGTGGATCGATGTCTCCAGCCTGATAACTCTCTGCCAAACGTGGAAACTGGTTGCATTCTCCGTTCAACCTATGGTCTGAGCGTGCCCAAGCGCGAGAAGTGGGTCCCACTGCACGTGCACAACCGTGCGTGGCTTTGCCCGTTCCGTGCTACCACTGTCCGGCTGGCCAGACGTTGTACGTTTGGCCACTCCCCGCAACGAGGTAGCGCCCCCGTCGCCCGAGCTCCATGTTGGGTGGGTGGATAATGTAAACATTGCCGCAGCCCCATCGGCAATGCCCCGAGCCCCTGCTGACTTTGCAGCAGTCTGCCGTCAGCGCCGAGGGACAGAGGACGGACAGAGGCCAACTCCTTGGATGCGCTCCAACAGGCGATGGCTGCAGCCGTATGGGCTAAAGATCTTGGCCATGGTGCTTTGAGGTGGGTGGTTGGGTCCGAACTGTTCCGTTGTTGTTGAAAAGGCGGTGAATGTGAGCGTTAAATGTGTTGAAGGGTCTGCTCAAGCGGAGCGGACAACTTGGTATGTGGCGGTCTCATAGAGCTCGCTCCTGGAAGGACCAGACGCTCGGTGCATGAAGCCAGTAGCGGGGGTGTCCTCTAGGTGCGACGAAGTGAGTCTGTGCTTAGGAAGCCACCTTGTTGAAGCGTTGGCCAGGACCGTGAATCAGGGGGCAGAGTCAACCAGCTGAAACTTCGGCGGAATCGGCGACAGTGACTCGTTTCGCGTTGTCCAGTGTAGGAAGTGAGATGGCAAGGATCTCCCGCGCTTTGAGGGATGAGTAGCTGCTATCGTGGTGCCCAAAGGAGCTCGGCGAGATCAAGATGTCTTAACAAATGACTATGCATCAAGGTTCTGGGAGACTACAGCCAGTCGGCCAAGCGTGCCATCCGCGCGGCATCGGGCTCGCGGACCTCGTACGTGCCCCTGTCCCCGTACGTAATGATGTACGGGGTATGACGGCCTTGGGACCTCGTTGGGGGTGGGTCGAAGCAGTAAAACTTGCCGCAGGCATAGACGCACTCCATCTCGACCTGGTTTCCGCTAATCTTACAAGCGACTGGTGTCAGCCGGGAAAGACCGAAAACTGACACTTGTGTCTTCCTCTGAGGACATGGCGCCAGCGGCGGCGGCAGCCGAATCGGCTGTAGATTACAAGCATCGGAGGGGCTGGCTTGAACAGGGAGGGACGGAGGTGAGGCAGGGTTCCGTGTGGCCCGTCAAGTGCTGTACGGTCGGTGAAGTGTGGCTGAGAGTGAAAACAGTTGATATGTGTCAAGGCCTCGAACGAGCCGAGCCCTACTGCGCACAGCTGGGCGTGCTTGGCACAGTTGAAGTAATCAGAACCTCCCAACAGACAGGGCGAGGCGCGCGGTACACCTCGAAGATGAAGCCCTTCGGGAGGCGTGGGCGTAGACTTCAGAAGCCAGTGCGTAGTAGGTGTAGGCAGGGGCTGTTGATCAACGGGCTCTAACTTTCGCCAAAGGCCGGCAGTGGCCTGTTCCGCACTGCCCAGTAAAGGAGCTGGGGGTCGCACAAGTCTCGCGCTAAGATCTTCGGTTTCTCTGCCTGTCGCTGGAGGACAGACAGCCAGGTACTGGTTTTGATGGTAGTGGAGATGAACCCCCTGGCTTTTTTAGGGGTTGAGGTGAGCGGTGGCGGAGTACTTGTGGTCTCTAGTGTGATGGAACGATGGTCATCTTGAATCGTGGACCGATCCGGACCAAAGTGTGACGTATCGCTCGGTGATCACAACCGCCTCCGGCGGTGCCCCAACCCCACGCTCGCCCGAGATCGACGATGCACATCATAAGGGATGAGGGCACACCTCCATACAGTACTTCGCCACCCGGTCCGCAAGTGCACACCGCATGCCTCGGCTTCCGGTGCTCCACAATGCAGATCACCATGAGCTACAGGTACATCGAGAGGCTACAACACAGACACCGTTTGGTGGACACAGCTACTCGATGTCGCCGCCGCAGTAGATGCACGCGTTACCCAGCCCCTCCTTGCAGTCGTTCTGGGGTCAGGGCGTGTGCCTGTGTACCACATACCCCTTTGTTGTTCCCCCACGGGTCGCCGTCGCAAGGCATTGTGCCGATCTGTTGGGGTGTGTGGTGAGAGTTGCGACTGCTGATGTGGGAGATCCGGGTGAGGCAATTGGTGCGAACAGGTAAGAGCAGTGCGAAAGTGAGGAGAAGTGAGAGGTCGGTCGTGCTCGGGCCGCCTTTTATGTTCATTCCAGGGCGCTAGTCCGCAGCATGCGGTGGGCGTCGAGTCAGTGCGGACGTGGGGAGAAGCATGCAGCACAGTGCATGCCGCTCCGGCGCCCCGCGCCACTGGCACACACATTCCGCGCGTCATTGTTCATCTCGCTTCTCACTGCCCATGCTGCTCACTGGGCGGTGTACCCGCCGTCGACGGTCCACGTGGCGCCGGTCACGAACGACGCGCCCTCGCTGCACAGGAAGACTGCGACATCGGCGATCTCCTCGGGGCGCCCGGGGCGCTGTATGGCGACGGGGGGCAGCTTCACAAGCCCGTCGGCGACCACAGCCGACTGCGTCATCTGGCATGAGCAGTGTCCGTGCGTGCTTCCTATCCCTCGCTTCCTCCGCTCGGTCCTCCGCGAGCTCCGCCCCGGGGCCCGCTCGCCCCATCCGTCCCGTGCTCACCGGCGTGTCAATGTACCCTGGGGCGATGGCGTTGACGCGGATGTTGACCTGGCCGTAGTCGGCCGCGGCGTCCTTGGTCATGCCCACAACTGCGTGCTTGCTGGCCACGTACCCCGACATGTTGCCGGTGGCGACCAGGCCGGCGATGGAGGCAATGTTGACAATCGCACCACGCTGGGCACGGCGGTCGTCCGATGCACTGGCGTCAGCCATGCCCTACCACGACATACCCCTCAAGCAGCTCCTGGTTCTTCATGGCCGACAGCTGCTCGCGCATGCAGTAGTACACGCCGCTCTGGTTGATGGCGATGATCTTGTCCCACATGGCATCCTGCGTGTCCGCCAGGGGGCACGGTGTACCGCTGATACCCGCGCAGTTGACCGCGTAGTCGACACGCCCGAAGCGCTGGACGGTCGCGTCCACCATAGCCTTGACGGCGCCCGAGTCGGCCACGTTGCAGGTGACGGCGAGGATGTCGACATCGGCGTTCGCGAACTCGGCCTTGAGGGAGTCGAGCTTGTCGGCCTGCACGTCGGCGCAGGTGAGGCGCCTGACGCCGGCGCGGATGAAAGCACGCGCGGTCGCCTGCCCGATCTGACGTCAGATCGAAGATAAGGGGCAGAACTCACGCCCGACGCGGCACCGGTCACGAGCGCGACACCCTTCATGGGAGCAAGAAGCATTGTGTGTATTCGAGTGTGTGGGGTTGGGGAGGAGTGGTGGGGATGCTCTCGCTACATCACACCGTGCGAATTCTTATACCCAGGCCATGGCTTGGCTGAGGTACGAGGACAATAGACAAGGTGCCCGCCCACCACGCCTCCAAGAGGCGCCCAGGGTGGACAGCGTTAGTTGCCGGCGGCCGGCGGCCCCGCACGCGCCCTGCCTGCGGCGTTTGATACCCCACCTGCTGCGGTCCGGCGTGGGATACGATTGGCATACCTCGGCCAGGTTTAGCCGCGGCGATCTCCAGGCCTCGATCCTCGATTATGGCGATTGCATGCCTCACGCACAGGCATGTCGGGCATAGCACGATCGGCTACTTGGACCTATCGGGCCTGGGGCAAGCTTCTGGCCGCATGACGGGGTCATGCTGCATCCTCCAGAGCGCTGAGCGAGAGCGCGCGCTGAACACCAGCTTTGCCTCGGGGTAGCATGTCAACGCCATGGGCGCTGCTTCAGGACAGCGTGTGGTCATGTGATGTTCAGCGCCGCACAGTGCACCTCTCAAGCTCACATGGTCCTGGAAGAGCGGCCTGGGCGGCAAGCACTGGGGTAGTGACACGCGGTCAGTTGGTCGGGGTTCTCACTCCGAATGGGACCAGCTTGATGAAGTACATTCACATAACTACAGCAGTGGCCCAGCTGATACCAACGACTAACGGCCTGAGGTGGTCACGGCTGCGCGTCAGGCAGCGAAGGATACCGCGCGAGTGTCTCATCGACAAGCCTCTCCATGTCCACAGCGGTGTACCCTGGCCACCCATGGAGCTTCTGCCTCCACTCGCGCGGCACGCTATCGACACCGTACAGCGCTCCGGCGAGGGCACCCGCGATCGCCGCGATAGTGTCCGTATCGCCGAGCCCCTTGACCGCGGCCTCGAGGGTGGTGCGCACGTCGCTGCCCGCCCGCACGGCGATCCACGCGCACTGCAGGGCGGCCACGACCCAGTTGTTCTTGTGGGCAAAGTCATGGGCGGTGCCCTGTTCCGCAGCATCGATACGGTCCGACCACAGCGCCCGCCGTTCCTCCGGGAGGTGTGCCAGCTGGGCGCGCAGATCCGCCTGCCCGGTGAGGATGGCGTGTCGAATGGCGAGCGCCCAGAGGGCGGCAGCATCGCCCCCGTCGGGCTCGTGGTGCGTGAGACTCGCCTGCTTCATTGCCGCGTTTGCTAGACGAGGTGCGTCATCGGGATGGAGGTAGCCCAGCGCGAGCGGCCCCACGCGCATGAGGCACCCGTTGCCCGCGCTGCGGCCGCTCGCTGCATGAGCCTCTGCCGCCATCTTGGCCATAGTGATGCCGAGCGGCTGGGGGGCCTGTCCGGGTTCCTGGGCGTCTTGGGCGTTGAGGACCATGGCGAACACGTTCAACGTCTGCAACCCGATCCCCTTGCCGGCGCCCTCGCCGCAGGTGCCCCATTCGAGCCAGCGTGTTGCGACGTAGTCCAGCCCGGCCGCGGAGGCCACGTCCAGCCCCTGGGCACAGGCCTCGAGTACGGGAATGGCCATTGCCGTGTCGTCCGTCCACTCGCCCTCGGCCCAGTCTTCAGAGGAGGTGAAGGGAACGGGTGCGCCTTGGGCCAGTTTGAGCTGCGCGAAGCGGTCGTTTTCGTATGGCGCGCCTAGGGCGTCGCCGGCCGCAGAGGCGAGAACGACGCCGAGTGCGCGTTCTGGAAGGGTAGGTGTGTTCGACATGTGGGAGATGGAGTAGTTGAACAATTGAGATGAGCGAGAGGGTGGCAAGTGTGGTCTGTTATCTCGGATCCGGCGGGAGGCGGTTCCGCGATTAAGGTACCCGCGCCTCCATGCTGTTCACATCGTCGTAGTCACCAGCCCCCCCTCCCCTCATGACCTCTGAGGCGCTGCTTTGCCGCGTCTGATTCATCACCCTCTTGGAAGGGTTGACCAAGCGGTCGTTCATGTGTCGGCTACCCCACCCCAGTCAGATGCGAAATGGAAATCCGCGGTGGAGATTCGAACCGGAGCCGTAGTTGGTGGATCGGATCCGCGGCATCGCTGAGGTCATGTGGTTTGATGGCCGTCGGCGATGCTCTCTTCACCATCCTTAACCTCCCACGCCGCCTCTCCCTCTACCACACACTCCACCATGTCTTACTCCAAGTACATGATCATCACGGGCGGGACGAGCGGCGTCGGGCTGGAGGCTGCGCGCGTCCTCTCTGCCGACCCGAGTCTGCACATCACCGTGACGGGGCGGGTGAGTTGCATCCATTCTCCACTGACACCAGACGTCGCCTGGCTCCCTACCTGCAAACGTGGAGTTTGTGGCCTGCGACCTGGCGGACCTGGACGCCGTGCGCGCCTTCTGCGCGGCATGGACGCGGCCGCTGAGCGCTCTCGTCCTCAACGCCGGGCTGATGATGGCGAAGCCATCCAAGACCGGCGAGCTGGAGACGACGTTTGCCATCAACCACGTCGGCAACGCGGCCTTCTTCTTCGGGATCAAGGCCCACCTCACGCCTGACGCGCGCGTGATTGTGGTCAGCTCGGAGCTGCACAGCACCGAGGCGCGCTCGGGCCGCCCGCACTGGACCACGGCGGCGGAGGTGGCCGTCGCCAAGGACCCCGAGATGAAGGGCAGCATGGTCACGTACGCGAACTCGAAGCTGGCGAACATGCTGTTCTCGCACGCGCTGTCGCGCCGCGCGCCGGAGGGGTGGACGGTCATCGCGTGGACGCCCGGCTTCGTCCCCGCCGGCGGGAGCAAGCTCAGCCGCGACAGGGGCATGCTGGCCGCGGTGGCGATGCCCGTCGTCGCAGCGCTCCTCGGCCTCGCCGGTGCCCTCGGGTACCCTATGGCGTCGCTGTCGACGGTGCCGCGCAGCGGCAAGGCACTTGCCGAGCTGGTGACGGGGCCGGAGCACGCACGCGAGAAGGGCGTGTACTACCAGATTGAGAGTCTGGGAGAGTCAAGCGCGCAGAGTCGCGACACCGCGCTCCAGGACGACCTGTGGGACTGGACGGTGCGCCAGCTCGGCGTCGACGGCAAGATCTAGGCGCGGAACAGGACACAGAATCTACTCCGCGGGCAGCAGCGGACATCCGATAAGAGACATGCATGTATTAGTGATGTATTGGCCACGCGATCGAATGTTCGACGGCAAACTACCTCGAGCTCGGGCAGGGCACGTTTCAATTCGCTGATACAGGGACGTCAGCATGCATGACGCGAAGAAGACCGAGCAGGTTGGTCATGCGGCGCAAGCCGCCTCCGGAGTTCTATTCCGCACCACCGAGCCAAAGACTGACTTTAAACGTGTCGCCTGCTCTTTCTTCCCCATGAAATCGCCACCATGTCTTCACCAGCGTACTACATCATTACGGGCGGGACGTCCGGCATCGGCCTCGAAGCGGCCAAGGCGATCGCGATCGCCAAGCCCAACGACAAGGTCATCATCACTGGTCGGGTGAGTAACCAAAACGTCGCCACGCTGACCCCAGTCCCAGCCGCAGGTCGAGCTGCCGCCCAACGTCGAGCTGCGCAAGTTTGACCTCGGGAGCATCGCCGAGATCAGAGCCTTCGTCGACGGGTGGGAGCACCCCGTGACCGCGCTGCTCCTGAACGCGGGGCTCTCGGCCGGCGCCGAGACGACGTTCATCGACGGCGTGGAACGCGCGTTTGCCGTCAACCACCTCGGTGGCGCGGCGCTCTTCTTCGCCCTGTACGAGAAGGGGCTGCTAAGGAACGACGCACACATTATCCTCACAAGCAGCTGCATGCACGACCCCGAGATGGTCGGCAACCCCGCCAAGCCGCACTGGACGACCACGGCCGCCGTCGCTGGCGTCACGGATCCCGAGTCCCGCAACCCCTCGGTGCAGTACAGCAACACGAAGCTTGCGAACGTGCTCTGGTCATATGCGCTGTCCCGGCACGCCGAGGCGAAGGGCAAGGGGTGGACGATTGCCGCCTACGACCCCGCGTTCGTACCCGGCGGCGGGTCGAAGCTGACGCGCGAACACGGGCCGCTCCGCGCGTTCGTGTTCGAGGTCATGAGCTACGTCCCCAGCTTTGTTACCTGGATGACGGGTATCGTTACGTCTACTGGGCCGCGTAGCGGCAAGGCACTCGCCGAGCTCGCTATTGGCGAGGAGCACAAGAACGAGAAGATGGCGTACTACCAGATCGAGAGCAAGGTGGAGAGCAGCAAGCAGAGCCACGACATCGCGCTGCAAGACGACATCTGGGACTGGACCGTCCAGAAGCTTGGGGTGAAGACCGACCTGTAATCCATACCTTCCATGTATCTGATAATGACGTCTGCCGGCGGCAAACAAGGTCAGGCAGCATAGCAAGATCTCGGTCAAAGTTCCAGACGCTGCATTCACTAGACTAATACGACAACATCCACGACATCAATCGTCCCCATCCCAGATTAACCAGATTCAAGACAACATCGCCACGATTACGATTACCAGTTGATGACCTTGCGGTAGTACGCCGCACCGCTCCTGCGCAGCCTCTTGCCGTACTTGAGCATGAGGATGAACGTGAGGTTGATGACGGTGGCCATGGCGGCCGCGGTCGTGCCGTAGACGAGGAAGCCGGCGTCGAACGCCCACGGCGTGATCACGTAGTTGAACGCGAACGTGATGGTGAGGGCCAGGACAATCACGGCCTGGACGTACGGCCCGCAGTGCTGGGTCTCGGCCTGCGGCCCGTGGCGGTTGTGCTCGTCCGGCTCGAGCGAGTGGAAGCTGTCGAACGCGTACGTGATGCTCAGGAGGGTCGCGAGCGGGCCCGAGATGGTGAGGACAAACTCGCCCAGCACGAAGACGATCCAGTGCGCGCCATAGTACGGCCCGAGGCCGATCATGAGGAGGCCGAAGGGCGCGAGGATGGTCGGCAGGATCATGAGCTTGAGCTTGTGCTCGGGCTCCGAGATGCCGTGGTTCTTGCGCGCCTGCCAGATCGTCACCTTGTCAACAACGTAGCCGCCCGCCACGGCACCGGGAACGATCGCGATAAGCGGCGAGACAAAGCTCAAGCCAACCATGTTCGGAGCCATGTTGTACGGCGGGGCGCTGAGGACACCAGACGAGATCGCCACCATGCCATTGTAGAAGACCTGGTAGAGGGCGAAGATAACGCCGCATCACAGGATGATGGGGAGGCGGAGCATGGCGAGCGGATAGACGATGCCGCGCCACATGAGGCCACCAGCGTTGGGCGAGATGGTGAACACCTTCCAGGGGCGAGGTCCGGGCCAGGGGGTGACGAGGCGGTCGTAAGAGTGTACGACGTGCTCGGTGTCCGTGTTTTCGACTGTCACCTCGGCGGCAACCTTGTCGTCGTCCTCCACCGGCGCGACGCTCGCGCGCGTGACGTTCTTGCCGTCGCCGACCTGGTTGACGATCTGCGTCTCTGTAATGACTGCGGGAGCGGCATCGCGGCGGAAGTTGGTCTCCTCTAGGAAAATAATGAGGATGATGGCAGCGATGAGCATCACGCCACCACCGAAGTAGGGCGGCGCCTTCCACCCCAAGCCCTCATAGATAAACCCCGAGAGGATGGGTGAGCCAAGGGCGCCGCCGTACGTCGCCGCGACGTAGATGCCGAGGGGGAGGCCGCGCTCATGATAGAAGTACGTGTCGGTGAGCGAAAGCTCGGGGAGCACAAAGAGCGGGCTGCCGACAAAGCCGAGGTAAACACACGCGCCGTACCACTCGCCTAGGGACGTAATGCGCGTCAACCAGAAGGGAAAGACGGCGCAACCAATGATCGAGAGGATGTACACGGGACGCTTGCCGATGCTCAGTGCCACTTTTGTCAGCTTGGGGCCCAATCGTGCCACAACGTGATCCGCGCGACCTCCTCAGCGCTCATTACTCACAGGCCTGTGTGAAGAGCTGGAAAATACCCAGGCAGAGGTAGACGTACCCCACACCACTGTTTAGGTCCGCAAGGCTCAGGCCGGTAACTTCACTGACGGGCACGTAGATGGCCTGCTGTCAGCACCACTCGCGTCTGCAAAGCCCGCACTCAGGCAACCCGTTGCTGTACAAAAGGTCAAAGTGTAGCTGCTGTCAGACTGCTCGGAAGAGTTGGGAGGACGTGCGGAGCGTTGGGAAGATGTGAGAAAAGTTTGAAGGAGGTGGGTGGCATGTGGCGGATGTCTCATTTTGGGGGGAAAACCTGCCACTTACATGACGATGCAGGCCAGCTGGATACGCTTGCGGCCTGGACTCCAGTTGAGCGGGTCGTTGGGGTCGGCGCTCGGCTCGGGGACGAGCGTGAAGTTCTTGCTGCCGACGATCTCGCCCGACTCGTCGAGGATTCGCGTCGTGCCTGGGACGTCTAGGTCTGTCATGGTGGGGATGGGTGATAAGACGAGTCAGTTGCCATGCTCTTATGACCTTGCATGTCCAGACGATGCTCAGAACGGTGGGGAGAGGGAGTGATGGAGCGGGGCGCGTGTTGCCGAGTGCCTGGGTGGCTGGTCGCATGTGATCGCTTAGAGGTCACCTGCTGGCCCCGGGTGACCGAGAGTAACACGCCCCCGGCGTCCAATTATCCCCGCGTACCTTTCCCTAGACTCATACGGATGCTGATTGGCGGGGAGGCGAGATCTTGCCGAGAAAGTGGGCTGAGGTGACCTGCATTCCGCGGCGTATCGACCACCGTCCCCCATCATCCACGCCGATCCTGACGGGGTCTGCGTCCCCGCACAGACGGTGATGAATCGTGACCGCGCGATAGTCAGCTGAGCGTTATATGGTGATAGTGGCGCTGAGACCGCGATACCGCGATTGGCTTGGCGCTGCCGCGGGCGTTTGGAAGATTATGCCGGGCAATCATAAGCGCGGGCGCAGCCACTTATCAGCCTCCACCAGGCCACTCGAGAAATATAACCCTCAGTACTCCTACAGAGCTGCAGAGCAGACTTCTCGCGCACGGTTTGCACGGCCCCTTTCCCAACTGAGACGAGTGAGGCGAGCTTGCAGACTTGCAGAGCCACGATGAGGGGTGTCAAAGTGGGCAGGAACAACAAGTGCGGGGCAATCTGTGGGGAAGTGGGGGAACGGATAAACGGAATATCGCAGTCGCTTGGATCCACCGTATCCGCTCCCTCCCTGTTTCGGCGACCTCCGCCCATACCGCATAGCGCCCATCACTCATGCACTCAGACATGTCTCTGTCGGAATATGTATTGGCCGACATACCACAGCTCAGTGCTCCTCGTTACTCACCATGCGCGTGTTCAAGAACGGACGGGTCTTCACCTCTGCGCGCGATGACGATAAGCTGCACGACGCGCTCGTCGTCGATGGCGACAAGGTCGCCTTTGTGGGCAGCAACGCCGAGGCTGAGCAGGCGGCGGGGGTGAGTCGCTCTCAGGCAGTGCTGATGTTTAGCCTAGCGCCGAGGTCGTCGACCTGGGCTGCCGCGTCGTGCTCCCCGGCATCCTGGACGGACACATCCACACGCTCCAGTTCGGGAGCTTCCTCACGCGCTTCGTGTGCCTCGAGAAGACGGCCGCCGAGGTGCAGGAGCTGGTGCGCCAGCGCAAGCGCGAGACGCCGGACGCAAAGTTCCTCCTCGGCTCGAGCTTCCTCTTCGACACGCTCGGCGTGCCGCCCACCAAGGAGATCTTGGACGAGGCCGAGCGCGACACGCCCGTGTTCATCGACAGCGCGGACCTCCACTCGTGCTGGGTCAACTCGGCGGCGCTCAAGGTGCTGGGTATCACGAAGGACACGCCCAACCCACCCGGTGGCGAGATCGAGCGTGATGCCAGCGGGCAGGCCACGGGGTTTCTGAAAGAAAACGCGTTCCACACCATCGTGTGGCCGTACCTCTCCGAGAACACCAGCCTGGAGGAGCGCAAGGCTGCGCTCAAGCTCGCGTTCGAGGGGTTCCTCTCCACCGGCGTTACGGGCGGCGTGGACATGGCGATGATGGAGGACAGCCTCGAGGCGATGGAGGAGCTGTACGATGAGGCTGGGGGCCGCCTGCCTATCCGCATCAACGCGCACTGGTTCATCAACAGCCTGGGGACCCAGGAGGACCATGCTGCGCAGGTTCGCCGTGCGGCCGAGCAGCGCGACCGCCTAAAGGACAAGGCGCCGTGGCTCAACGTCATCGGCATCAAGACGATCTCGGACGGCGTCGTCGACTCCTGTGTACGTCTCTCCTCCGGCCCAGCTCACACCAGACCGCATACATGAAGGACCCGTACCCGGATGGGAGCAAGCCGGGCCCCATCTGGCCGAAGGAGGACCTGACCAAGGTGTTCATCCTCGCCGACTCCCTCGGCCTGCAGATCGCGTGCCACGCCCTCGGCGACGCGGCGAGCGAGCAGGCCCTCGACGCCTTCGAGGCGGCGTACGAGGCCAACGGGCCCCGCGAGCGCCGGCACCGCATGGAGCACCTCGAGAGCATCACGCCCGAGAGCGTCCGCCGGCTCACCAAGCATGGCATCGTCGCCTCCCTCCAGCCCCTGCACGCTGACCCGGTGTACATGGCCAACTGGCGCAAGCAGCTGGGCTACGACGAGCGCACCGACCGCGCGTTCCCGTGGGACGAGTTCCAGAAGGCCGGCAGCCTCATCTCCTTTGGCACGGACGCGCCAGTCGCGCCCCACCACGCCTTCCCAAACATCTACACCGCGACGACGCGCCGCTCCGGCGTCAACCCCAAGCTCCCCGACCCGACCGACCCACGCCTCATCGCCATGGAGAAGTTCAGCTTCCCCCTCGCCGTCAGCATCCGGCACTACACTGCTGGTACGGCGTATAGCACCCGCCAGGAGGACGTGTACGGGAGCCTGGAGAAGGGCAAGAGCGCCGACTTTGCGATTGTCAATGTCGACCCGTTCCGCGACGGCGTGAACACGCTGCGGGAGGCGCAGGCGGGAGTGGACGAGACCTGGATCGGGGGTGAGCGGGTGTGGCAGCGCAAGTAGGCATGTAATGGGCATTGGATGTGATCACAATTCTCGGCCGAGGCTGTGGTTGGGCATAGAACGGGATGCAGAGCCTACGAGGGCCTAGTGGCTTGCGCCACCACCCCGTCTGACACTGGTCAAGTCCTGGGAAGTGCCACCCTCGTCGTAGCGCCCCTGCTCCCACCCAGCAGCGCTCGTCACTCATCTTATCACCCAGTAGCACCCAGCAGGGCTCGTCACCCATCTCATCGCCCAGTAGCACCCACGCCCGATCAGATGGTAATAATAACATGCTGCTAGACTTCCACAAATTATCTCACAGTCCTTCCGATGCTCTCGTGTGTTGAGCTGGCTTTTGCCGCCTAGTGGGCGGACTTGGTGCCGCGGATGACGACCGCGGCGCGGATGACGGCGCCGTCCGCGAGCTTGTGGTCCTCGGCGAGGGCCATGCCCGGCGCGCCAAGCACCTTCTCGAGGGGGATGTCGACCGACCCGCGCTCCTTCTCGCCGTCCATGAGGATAAGCTTGACGGGCGCGGCGCCGTGCACCGTGACCTTGTTCGAGAGGGGAATGTTGTACGCCACGTCAAAGCCGGGGTTCTGGACGTCCGAGCCGGGCGCGTCCGTCTTGATGGCCGTGCGGAAGTTGGACTCGCCCCACACGACCTTGATGCTGGGCTTGAGCTCCTCCCTGTTGCCCGAGATGTGGAAGGCCGAGGCGACGAGCACGGTGAGCACGCCGTGCGTGCCCTCCTCCTGCGAGTTGAGGGAGGTGGGGTCGGCAACGAGCGCCATGAAGTGGCCTCTGAGGTTGATCTTGGCATCGGTCGGCTGCTCGTTGTGCACGAGGCTCAGCTGGTGGCTAGCGCCAGAGAGCAGCAGCTCCTTGACCGTCACGGTCGCCTTGCCGATCGTGTCGTCCGACGTCGTGTCATCGTCCGCGCACTCGACCGTCACGACCTGGTCGTGGTCCGAGAGGAGGAAGTCGTGCGTCTCGTTCCACTCGGGGAAGCGGTTGTTGTTGATCGTCTTGGTACGCCACTTCTCCGCGCCGAGCGTCGCGTCGACGTAGCAGTCGGCCTCGTCGTGAACGAGCTTCTTGAGGAAGCCCTTGCTCTCCTTGGACGCGCCGAGTTCGACACCGCTCTCAATTGTGATCTGGAGTCAGCAAAACGTGGGAGATCACGACGCACCTTCAGAACACCGAGGGGGAACTGGAAAGTGCTGAACCAGTCGTTCTTGGCATCGAGCTTGACCAGGAAGCGGTTCGGGAGGACGGCCATGCCCGCCATGATGCTCTGCACGACGTTGCTGATCGAGCGGTCGATGAAGCCGATGTTGGCGACCGCAGCCACGTCCGTGTACTTGAACTTGAGGTACGGGGGGTTGATGAACGCCACCTGGGCAGCGCCGATCTAGTCCATCAGCTTGGCCTTGGCGTGCACTCACCAGGGGCATCTGGTTGATGATGGGGCCGAGGAGGATGCTGAGGCGGCCGTTGAGCTTGATGTGCTCGATACCGATCTTGGGGATCATCTTACCATCGAGCTCGATGTCGCACTCGCCGTCCCAGTCGACATCGAGGTCCATCTTTATAGCTCCGCTGGCCATCTTGTGCGTGTCCACGTTCGAGAGCTTGATGGGCACCTTGCCGAGGTCAATCTTGGCAAAGTGCAGCGAGTTGAGCGGCGAGGGCAGCATGCTCGCGAACATGGGCTCGACGATCGACTTGGTCATGTCGCGCCCCACTATGCTGATGTTGGGCCAGAGGTTGGCGATGATGTCGTTCAGGAAGCCTGGTGTGAGCACTTGTAAGCACTGGCAGACTCACCAGCGCTCTCGGTGCCACCGGAGGCGGTGAGGGCGGCGACGATCGCGCCGCTGGGAGCACCACCGCCCGCGGAGCCAACGGGAGCACCACCGGGGGCGCCGGGGGCGCCGGCGGGGGGAGCAGTGGGGGCCTGGGGCTGAGCCATTGTGAGTGATGCGATGGACAGGAGTACGGAGTGAGGAGGAGAGTAATGGTGAGGAGAGAGAAGCAAGCGTAGAGGACGATGACGATGAGGGCAGACGATGAGGGGAAGTGCCGATCGGGGCCTGTGCTTGCCAGGTGCTGCGAGGGGTGCGACAGAGTGATGAGAGTGACCCGTTGGTTGTGCGTGGGATGGACCTGCTACCTGGCGTGGGATGAATGAAGGGGCAGGCATACCTCGCTTGGCACGCACAATCCGGATCGACCCAGTGACGTCAACAGCAGCGGGAGGGACACAAGGGACCCAAGGTTCATCAGATTCCGCCAAACGCCCTGCCCAGCCGGCAAGTGGGCCGGCAACGAGCTGGCCACAACTGAGAAACACCATGGATGCTGCTGTCAACTCGCAGCTAGTCGTATGCATGCGAACGTCGGACTCTTCTAGAAGCATGTGCCGATCCATGATCTACATGAGATGGTGTGGAGGTGCGATCGGCGAGTTTCAGGCAAGATTCTCGGCAGGAGGGTGTGCGATCGGCCCTGTCCCTGGATGAAACTCGGCCAGTTTCATGCATCAGACTACACACATCTGCATCCCAGCGCTCGTCTAGCATGAAAGTCTACATCAAGCGGCCTCCCACGGGGCGGCGGCGTACGGCCCCGCTTCCTTATCCCACTGAGCCGTCGAGAGGAACTCGATCTGCACCTGCGGGAGGACCTGCAGGGCCGCCGCGGCCGCCCTGATCGCGGAGATGTACAGTACGCCTCGTCGTCGTCGGGCCGGTTGTCGAGGCCGAGGTGCTCAGGCGCGATCTTCTCCGTGCCGACGATCTTGTAGACGTTGCGCTCGCCCTTCGGGAACTTGACGAGGGCATCGAGGAGGTTGGGAGGCTTCTCCTGTGCCTCGGCGGCCTCGGGCTCAAGGACGAGGACGAGGACGTCGGGGTACTCGGAGAACAGTGGCGTGGCGGCTAGAAGAGCTGTCTCGTTGACATCCCCCAGCGTCCACGAGAGGTGGAGCACGACACGGTCCGCGGCCACTGGATAGTTGTCGAACGGCTCCGGACCCGGGGGGCCGTCAGCGATGGTCTCGCCCACAAGGCTGCGAGTGTGGACGAAGGTGAAGGCTGCAGACTTGAAAACAAACTTGGCTGCATTTTGATTCCAGCCCCGCACGCGCAACACTGCCAGGCAACAGCAAGATTCGAGAACGTAGTCGGAGAAGGCATTGGTGCAGTATTGACAGTCGAGCGCCCGGATGTAGAAGGGTGGCCATTGGGACAGCGCGTTCTCGGAGGGGGTGCCGTACTCCCCGATGGGTAGAACCGGGAGGCGCTCGCCAGACGGAGAGGTCAGAATCGTCGAGACGTCACCGTAGGCGTTCGAGGGGCCCCGGTACCTCGTAGCGGCGACGTGCTCGAACAGGCGGCGGTCGGCCTTCTCCTGTAACTCTTGACATCCGGCGCGGAGGGCCACAAGGGCGCCGTGGTCGGCGAGCGCGATGACATTGTCGACGATGTGCGGGAAGACGTCGTAGTCGAGCGGATGTGGTTGCGACATGGCGGCGGTGGTGCAATAGAGACGCTCGAGGTTGATGTGAAGGAGAAATGAGGTTGATGTGGGAAGACGGCCGAGGTGATTGTTGACGTGGAGGACACACAGAGGCGCATGAGACGCGATGAGGGAGCGAGGATCCAGTCAATCTGCGGCGCTACGCCACACGCTCCCACTTTCACACTCCATCTTCAGTGCATGACCTATCACCATAATCTACTGCCAGCGCTCGAGAATGTACGGACCAGCCTCCTTCTCCCACTGCGCAAGCGAGAGAAACTCCACCTTCCGGTCGGGCCCGACCTGCAGGCGTGCCGCAGCCACCTTGATGTCCTCGAGGTATGCCTCCTCGTCGCGGGGCCTCCCAATCAGGCCGAGGTGCTCGGGGGGGATCCTCTCCACGCCAACAATCTTGTGGGTGGTCTCCTGGCACTTAGGGAACTGCATGATAGCCCTGAGGACGTTGGGAGGCTCGTAGATGGGCCACTTGGGGTTGGCGGGATTGAGGATGAGGACGGCCTCGGGAACCTCGGCGAAGTTTATCTCGTAGGGCACAGTAGAGGGCGTGGCGAACAAAGGCTCGGTTGCCAGAAGCCGGTGAGGGTAGAAGTGTCCCAGATCCCAAGAGAGGTCGATTACGACGCGGCGGACGGAGGACGTGAGGGGCGGAAGCTTGGTGTCCTTGTTGAGGGATCGCTTGTGGACGAGAGTGGTGGAGTGAACGTCAGGCACCTGCTGGCCTTTGATGCGCACCACCTCCAGAGGCTGGAGGCAGAACCGAAAGAGCCCGGTGAGGGTGGGAGAGTTCTTGCCCACGATGTAGTCTACGGCGCGGACGTGGACGAGCTTGGCCTGGAACGCCGCCATGCGCTCTGCCACCTTGCGCTCCCAGACATCCGACGGTAGCCCGTCGCGTGCAGGGTGCCCATGGACGATGGGCAGGACGGGGAGACGCTGGCCGGACGGAGAGGTGATGCAGGTGTACGTGGCCCAGGCGCAGGTGGCAACGTGCTTGAAGAGCAGCGCGTCCGCGCGGCTATGGAACTCGCGTGAGGCGCCGCGGAGGGCGCAGAGGGCGCGACGGTCGGCGAACTCGAAGACCCCCTCGACGATGTGGGGGAAGACCTCGGGATCGAGTGGGTTGCGCATTACGCTGTGCTTGAAGACTCTCCAGTCGACGAAGGCGTAGAGATGAGGAGTGGAGAACTGATTGAAACATGAAGGGAGGGGACGTGAGAAGAACGGAGCCGCTGATGCCGCGTGGTTGCTTCGCGCTCACCTTCGGTCCAGACGTTGGAATGAGGTCGGTGGCGCATGGAAGGTCCACACGCCTGAGCCCATGGGAACAGGCGTGGCCGCACGTTATGGCGTCTTCCTTCCCCGAATCGAGAATGCAGGTGGGCAGATGCTTCCCCCCCCCCCCCCCCCACACACACGGCGTCAGGCATTGGAGAGGCCACGGCGCTCTGAAGACCTTGCGGAGTCCGAGAGTGAGCGGTAGGTTGGGAGTCGCTAGTTGGAAGCCGAGGTGATGAGGGTGGTGGGAAGATCAGCGTCAGTGTCTCGCCCCTCCTCTTCGTGCGCGCCAGACGACCCGTGTCCCTCTACACGATCAACACGTTCTGACACTCTCCCACACCGTCCCACACTCATCTTAGGGCAGCACGTGCATGGCATACATTGCAGACCTGGCGCAGGTCGCATGCAGGGCCATGTGAACGCCCAGGCTCGTCCTCGCACCAAGCCACCACCGTAGCTCGCACCCCCGCGCGTCGCAGCGATCGCAGCCGAAGGCAAGAACGCCAGCCGGTTTGCCTGATAACACCGATCCTTTGACACCTCCCAGTCCCCTCGCTCATCCTCTCTACACTCCTCACTTGACACTGCCTCTATCACCTTCCCCCTCGCCACCAAGCCCCGACAACATGAGCCGTGACTGGTTCTACCAACCCCCGGTCAACTTCATCCGCCGCTCACAGGGCTTCCGCATGGACCTTGTCCGCCTTTCAGATTGGGCTCGGTTGGTCACGGACGCCTGCGTCGAGGAAGATATCAAGTTCAACATCATCTCCTGGGACCGGCGACTCGGTCTCGTCGACCACCAGAAGGCCAGCTTCTTCAAGTTCGGTGGGCCACTCTGGCACGCCACCATCCGCGCCGGCGTCTCGCCCTCTCTCCTCATTCCGCAGCACGACGAGTACCAGTACTTCAAGGGCGACACCTCGCACCCCAAGTGCGACCTGAGCGTGCTGCTCACTCGAGTCCTCGTCGAGTTCTCGCGCGCCTGGGACGCCGAGGAAAAGGTTGCGAGGGAGGAGTCGCGGCCAATGAACGTCATGATCTTCTTCAAGGGCCAGCACAAGAACCAGGTGCCCGGCCTCAAGTCGAACGCGCCGCCGGGGGTCACATCGCGCGTGATGGTCCCCCTGTTCATGGTATGTGGGAAGACTGGTCAGTTGCTCACAGCACAGCTCCACTACATGCTCGACGAGATGATGGACTGGGTCGCGTCACAGCCGCCAGCCAAGCGCGACAAGCTCTTGAGCAGCGCCGAGTCTCTCTCCGAGCTCCACGCAGAGCTGCGCATGGCGCACTTCACCGTCAGCGCTGGCCATCGGTCTGACCAGCGTGTCACGCCGATCATCTGCAAGGTCGAGGTCCCGCAGTTCAAGGCCTTTCGGAGCATGCTCCATGACCGGCACCCCGGGCTCAATCTCCTCGGCGTCAAGGGCAAGCCTCACACCGAGCAGGTAGACCGCCTCTTTACCTCCTACCCCTCTGTCATCGACGTGAGTAACCACTATTATCCCCTAACCCAGCAGCTCAAGCCGCACCCCGACTGCCTCGCGGCGTACAAGGCGTACATGTTGACCCTGTACCCAGACGAAGACTTTGAATATCTCACCTTGACTGTCCCCCCTTTCGGTGAGCATTCCCCACTGTGTTGCAACTAACCTGTCAGACCCCACGGCAGGCCCTCAGCCGTCTACCAGCACGGCTTCGGGTCCGACGGCAGGCGCACAGCTGTTTACCAGCACGGGCAGCACCCAGTGAGGAGGCAACGCAGGGGTATGTCCTTACGTGGAAGCTCAACAAGTGGTGCTGACCGCAGATAATCTACATGGCCATTAAACAAGAGCAGGAGCAAGACTGTGCACAGATACGAGTATTGGATCTTATGCATCTACATCCAAGAGGCTTGGAGCATCCTGAAGGTCGAGTACGAGGCCTGGAGGTTGGTTGGACAGGGGCAAGCTTGGCCTTGAGCTCAGCCCTGGAACGTGACGCAAAAGCAACGGTGATGAGTGGCGGTGCGAACGGTCAGTGAACAACGCAGTCCACCTGATGTTTATTGTCCATCCCCTACATCCATCACTGGACCAAACAAGACCCGCCCCTCTCCTCTCGCCTACAAATACTCCTCTCCATTCTCGTCCTCTCGTCCTCTCCAACCTTTCGTCTCTCACCATCAACCAGCACCTCTCAACCAAACCAACCACCGTTGCATAACCAAACAACCAACAGGGAACTGGTGAGTTAGCCGAGTGGCCTGGCTGACGTTCAGCTCCAGTCTACCTTACCTCTTCCCGCATTACCCTCCACCTCGCCACCTCTCCCACCCGGCAATCATGGTCGTCGACGTCAACCCCCTCGACCCTCACCTCTTTCCCCACATCGTCGACACCGTCTTTGCCTTGGCGGACCTCGACTCCCTCCTCGCTTTGCGCACCGTCTCTCGCTCTTTCCAGGACAAGGCCGACACTCGCATATTTGCCCGCGCTGTCATCCACTGCGCTTACACCCAAAACATCGATAGCGGGTTGGATACAGACGTCTTCTCCCTGCGTACCTTTGGCCCCCCGCCTCAGCGGAACCTCCCATGCCTTCCGATCGACATTAGCATCGCCCGGAACCCATTAACCAAGTCTGAGCCCTACCTCAAGCCGGGCCAGCGCCCCATCTGGTACAGGCTTGTCGCCCAGGCCGAGCGTATCAAGTCGGTAGCCCTTGAAGGTGTCTGGATCCACCCCTCCTCGTATCAACTGGGAATCCTGGAGGGCGCTTCTCCCACCACGCTTCTGGTCACCGACCACTGGGACCTTCCTCGCGTCGACTTCGTTCCGGACACGAGCATCGTGGACTGCAGTAACTGCAGTAACCCGTTCTTCCAGGACTGGCTGTGGATGGCCTGGGGTGCTGGACGGTGTCGTACCAGACGACGCCAGATTGTGGTGCTCGACTGCAACAAGCCGGAGAACACTGAGAGGCCAGACGTCTGCTCGTCATCCTTTGGCAGCATTCCAGAGGTGGTCCTCTTCCTCCATCGGAGGGTGGTCAAGGAGAAGGCCCCAGGCGGCGTGGTGCTCAACGTGGCGCCCGGCGTGATGCCCTACAATGCGCTCGACTGCCTGGCCACCCTCGCTGTTGCCCCGACGGCGACTCTGACGATCGTGGGCTTGGAGGAGTTCCCACTAGAGTGGGTTGGGCTCGAGGGTTGGAGCGGTGAGATCACGGAGAGCCCGGGAGACCAGGGTGAGGGAGAACAGGTGAAGGCGTACATGGAGGCCCTTCGTGGCCGTTACGAGGCCGCAGTCGAGAAGGCTTCGTCGCTGGTCCTGGGTGAGAAGAACGTCGCTCCTGGACGGCACCAGCAAAGCGAGCGTGTAGTTCTCAAGACCAAGAGCCAGTGGAAGAAGGAGGTGGACAAAGAGGTGCGGGATATGATGTGGAAGTGGTGGTGATACCGCTATGTATTGTATTGGGGTGCACGTGTTGCCGCGAGGCTCTGAGACCCAGAAGGCTCAACTCACAACTCACCACGCACCCGCTGACACCCCAAATGCCCTCACCACCGCATGAGACGACGTGCGGGCCCCAATCAATAGCGCGGCATGACAATTGCAATTTGTGAGACGATCAGACACTGGTATCCACAAGTCAGTTTCCCATTCACGACTGCCAACCCACGCCGTCACGTGAGATCCCAAGCCACAACGTATGCTGACCGCCAGCAACATTTTTGAACTCCCTGTTGTTCCTCCCCGCCTCTCCTTCGCCCACTCTCTACTTTTTTGTCACTCTTTGATCACTATCTCCCCCCACCGACCTTTACCCCCTCTTGGCCTCTCCAAAGTGTAGGCCACAACTGCCCCGCCCCTCGCTAATCCCAAGTGTCTCTGTACACCCAGTGGATCCCACCTCACCCCTTTACATCCCCATCCACACCGCGCCGCCAGCATGCCTACACGTCTCGATCCCACTCGTCGCCCGCTCAACCCCCTTGATCGGCGGTCATTCCCCCACATCGTGGACGCGGTGTTCGACTCTGCCGGTCGGGAGTCTCTCCTCGTGCTGCGCACCGGCTCCAAGAGATTTCGAAAGATGGCGGACAAGCGACTTTTTGCCCACATCGCTATCTTGGCCGACAAGACGACGAAGACGGTCGAAGCTGTCTCTCCAACTGGAGAGCGTCTTCCCCTCCTCCCTAGCGGGGGTGGATGGTACTCGTCGTATTCGGACAGCTGTCTATATGACAGGTTTATCCACACCCAAGCAGTAGATGCAGCTCCAGGCGGTAGGAGCTGTATCGACTGGGATCCAACCATGGAACTCGGAGATCCCTCACTGCAGTTGGGTCGAAGTCTGTTCCGGATCTTGCGGACGCCGATCTTGCGGCTTGCCATCCAAAAGTGGCCCGGTGACCTTTCGCACTGGGCAGTGCGCGGGGAGAACGCGGAAACCGTTGTACGCAGCTTTCAGCTCCTAAGTTCCCCTACCGACGGGACAATGGCTAATGAGGTGGACATTAGCCGCTCCCACTTCCTCCAGGAGTGGCGCAGGCTCAACTTCATCCATGTTTATAACCCAGCGGTCCGATGCGAGATCGTTCGGCTTGCTTGGCGGCTGGAAGATTCCTTGCCTACTTCTCTGCTTTCGCACCCCTGGTTCGGCGAGGGGCCCGTCGAGGCCGTACTTGTGTTGTACCCCAAGCCCTCAATGCCCAATGTGCCCCGCGCAAAGGCACATGCCCTCACCGAGTTTGCCCAGATCCCCGTTCCCAAGACCCTCCAAAGCCTCACCAGCGTCGGGATCGAGAAGACCGGCCTCAAAGAATGGGTACACAAGCAAGAACGTCCCACAGATGCGATGTGCACCTTTATGCGAGCAACAGCGACGCTTAAGGACGGCGAGGGAAGCGCCGGCGAGGTTGATGCAGCCTTCTGGGAGGCGGTCAAAGCGCTGTACAAGGAGGAAGTGGGGAATGCGCTGCTGCCACCGGAGAGTAAGACCCCGATCTTCGGATCCGGGGTCCGCCAACGGCCTTCGATGGTGACCTTCAAGTCGCACCTCGAGTGGGAGCGTGAAGCTGGCCCATACGTGGTAGCCAAGGGCCCCTGGACTGGAAAGGATGTACTTAAATAGAACAATAGACCTTCTACATCCGACCCAATTCGCAATCACAATGTATGCTCGATTGGGATGAGAAATTGAGATGTCGCTCCTGGATGGCAGCGAAAGTCAGTCGCGCGCACGGACATCACGTGACTCCCTTACCTGGCCCTCCACCTCCACCACCCACTTCTCACATCTCGCGTCCACCACTCTTCATCCCCATCTGCACTCCCCGCCATGCCCATCGACGCCGCGGCCTATCCGCACATTCTCGATGCCGTCATTTCTAGTGCGGACCGATCCTCCCTCCTAGCCCTGCGCGCCGGCTCCACGGCATTCCGGGACCGAGTGGACGCCGTCCTCTTCGAGCACATCGGCGTGCACTACCAGGACGGCGCAGCGCACATGCGATCCGTGGACGGCGCGCGCCTCCCCAGCCTCCCCATCCAGAACCCGGCCTCTGGCTCGCGGGAGACCGCGGCAGCGCTGGCCCGCTTCGCGCAGCAGGCCACCCACGTCCACGCCGTGGACCTCTACGCCCCCGTCCCAGCCGTCCTCTCCCTCCTCCACCCCAAAGTTGTGCGGAGGCGCGGGCCCCGCGCCCACCTCATCGGCTGCCAGCTGCGAGCACACACATACGTCGACAGCATGTGGGGCGGCGCGTCGGGAATAGCGGGCAGCGACGCCCTCGACATCGAGGACCTGCCGCCCGGCCTCGAGCGCAGCGTCATCACGCTGGGGTGGGAGCTGGGGCGGCGCGTGGCCATACCGGCGCCGAGGGCACGCGAGGTTGTTCTTGTCCTCGACCCCAGCGTCGCTCCGGGGCGGGGGCTGTATCTCCTCCCCCTGCCGGCGCACGCGCTGTCCAAGCTCGCCAACGGGCCAGAACGCGTGACCGTCGTCGGGTGGGCGCCGCTCCTCCTGCCCCGGGTGCAGCTGCCCGTCCCATCTCGCGACGGGAAGGCGCTGGACGTCCCGCCCGACATGATGGACACGCAGGTCCAGTCTGCCGGCGAGTGGTGGCTCCTCGGCGACTGGCTGGAGGACTACATGGAGCGGGCGAGGAGAAAGTGGAGCCTCTGTGGGGAGGTGCGGTTCCTCAGCCATGCGGAGTGGGCGGCGGAGGCGGGCAAGTACATCGTTGCGTAGAGTTGGAGCACGCGAGCCGTTCTATCTCATGCCATGCATTGACTCGCACTTGCTCCTCCATACCTCGCAGCCTCGCTGATGTCTCCAGACCGCTCAGGCTCACATCCGCCGGCCCAGAGGAGCAGGAATGGCGTCTTCCGCGCCTCTCAAGATGAGGAGATCGCTGAAAAGCGAGCTGCGAGGCCCACCAATGTGCGCGATCGGCCGCTTAGCTCAGCTGGTTAGAGCATTGTACTAATACGCAGCGCGTATCAGTAATGCAAAGGTCGGCAGTTCGATCCTGTCAGTGGTCAGCGTTCTCTTTTGGGGCCTGCGCATGCTGCTTTTGACGTTCAGGACGACTAGTTGAGGGGTTGGAGGACGACGACGAATAAAGATGTTGATGCAGACCACGTTCGGATGTTGCGTCGGGTATACCCGATGCCGTGCGGAATGCCCGACCCCACTTAGCTCCGTATCATTTATCCACGCGTCTGGCCAGACCACATGCATGCCTTGCGCTGCCAAGTATCTCTTGCGCCGTCTCGCGGCGCTCATTTCCGTGTCATGGAGCGCTGAAGTGCGCATCGACGTCCGGCAGCTGTGGGCATCACGAATCGGCGGGTCTGGAATGCCGGCTCGCAAGTGGCCGAACTCACGTCCATAAGCAACCCTCCCATCGCCTCTCACTCTCTCCTCATCACTCACACCATGGTCTTCACCACCGTCACCCGCCCACATGCGCTGGTGTGGCAGCTCACGCTGTCGCAGCCGCCTGACAACCGCATGACCCCCGACGCGCTCCACGAGCTGCAGCGCCGCCTCGACCAGATCGAGGCGGACTGGCGCCGCACGAACGCGGGCAAGCCGCCCGCCGAGTGGCAGGGCGGCGCGCTCATCGTCACCGGCGGCGGGCCCAAGTTCTTCTCCAACGGGCTGGACCCCGAGACGACCAAGGACCCGGACTTTACCAGCGGTGTGTAGCGGCCCGCTTGAGCGCTGACACCAGGCCTCTTCGAGCCCTTCAAGAACCGCCTGCTGACGTTCCCGCTGGTCACGATTGCCGCGATCAACGGGCACTGTGCGTGACCCCCAGAATGCGCTGATGCAGGCTTCGCGGGCGGGTTCATGATGGCGCTATGCTGCGACATCCGGATCATGACGGGCGGACGCGGGCTGCTAAGCCTCAACGAGAACGTGATCGGCATCCCCCTCGCGCCGTCCGGCACCGAGCTGGTCAAGATGAAGCTCGCGCCCAACTTCTTTACGCCCGTGGCGCTCGGCGACCGCTTCAACCAGAAGCAGGCGCTAGCTGCGGGCATCCTCCACGAGATTGTGGAGATCTCGCGCGGGCCGAACGGGCTGCTCGAGCGCGCGATCGAGATTGGCGTCAGCGAGGGGCCCAAGGCGAGCTGGGGCGTGTGGGGCGCCATCAAGCAGAGCATGTACCGCACCGTCATTGATGCGTGTGCGCTGCCGCGCCAGCCGCGCAGCGTTGAGCTCGACCAGCTCTTCTGGGCGCGCATCGCGCGCCAGGACCGCGAGCTCGCCGTCAAGTCCAAGCTGTAGTGTCCAAGAAGTAGTATGCATGCAGTTCACCATCACCGTCCCTCTGCTCGCTGCGCCGAGCCGCGGCCGACCGAGTAGGGCCGGCACGGACCTGGCCGATGCCCACCCACGCACCCCACACCGGCAGTGTGGGGGACGTAACCGAATTCCGCCCCAAGTAGGCCCTCCCCGCTTCCCCATACCTCCCACGTCCAACTTTTGTTGATGCATGCTTTACACTCTCCCACTCACTCACTGACCATGATCGCGCCCGCTACCCGTCTCCCCGCCGTCGCGGCCGCTGCGCGCGTTTCGACGTTCGCGCGCCACCTCAGCACCACCACCGTGCCGCGCGATGTGAAGCGCCTCACCGTCTTCGGTGCGGGCAGCATGGGCAGCGGCATCGCGCAGGTCGCGGCGACTGGCGGCATCAAGGTCACGATGACGGATGTCAAGGAGGAGGCGCTTGAGTGAGTCCGCGGGCGAGAGGAGGTTGGGGCGTGTGCCCCGTAGGCGTCGAAACGGCGGCATTGTCCGGGGGAGGATCGCCCGGAACCAGCTAACCGCAGCCGCGCTATGGAGACCATTAAGAAATCGCTCGCGCGTGTCGCGAAGAAGCAGAGCCCGGAGGACATCGACGGCTTTGTGCAGCGCACGCTGGCCAACATTGAGACTACGACTGACGGGTACGTTGATCTCGGCGTGCATGCTCTAACCGCAGCGAGAAGGCCGTGGCCGACGTGGACCTGGTGATCGAGGCGGTCATCGAGCACCTCCCATTGAAGCAGGAGCTCTTTGCGCGCCTGGACAAGGCGGCTAGGTGAGTCGAGCTTTGTATGCTTTTCGGAAGCTCACGCCAGACCCGACACCGTCTTCGCGTCCAACACCTCATCCCTCCTTGTGCAGGACATTGCGTCGACAGTGAGCGACGAGCGCCGCGCGCGTTTTGGCGGGCTGCACTTCTTCAACCCCGTGCCCGTGATGAAGCTCGTCGAGGTCGTCCGCACCCCGCAGACGAGCGACGAGGCGTACAACCTCCTCCTGCGCTTCGTCGAGCAGATCGGCAAGGTCGGCGTCAAGGCCAAGGACGTGCCCGGCTTCATCGTCAACCGCCTCCTCGTGCCCTACAAGCGTACGCCATCTTCAGATTCCAGCTGACCTCAGTCGAGGCGGTGCGCATGCTCGAGCGCGGGGACGCGAGCGCCGAGGACATCGACATTGCCATGAAGCTCGGCGCCGGATACCGTGAGCGCTTGTCTGAGATGTCGCTGACCTCAGCCATGGGCCCATTCGAGCTCTTCGACTACGTCGGCAACGACATCACCGAGTTTGTGTCCCAGGCATGGGTGCCATATGCCGAGAAGGGCCTGCTGCCCAAGGACCTCGTTGCGCCCGTGCCGATGCTCACCAAGATGGTGGCGGAGGGCAAGCTCGGCCGCAAGACTGGCAAGGGGTTCTACGACTACTCGGACCCCTCCAAGCCCAAGAAGGGATAGATATAGATTGCATGCATGGTTCCAGCACAGCGGCGTTGCAGAGCGGCGTTGACGTCGGTGTTGCTGGTTTCGGCGTCGGGCCGAGCCCCGGAATAACCTCGGCTGGTTCAGCAGCCTGCACAACTGTGCGTCAGCGCTCCGCTTCTCTGCACTCGCTTCCAGTCGCTTCAGCCCCGCCCGCTCGTTTATTAGAGCTTGACGAAGGTCACGCGGAATCCCGCATGCCAAGCCCAGGCCCAGTACTAACCCGAGTCCGGACTCGCGCCGAAGTCGCCGACTCTAAACTTCAACATCGCACCACCACCCCCATCATGTCCCGTTGCACTCTCCCTCTCAAGCATACACTGCACTGACGAAGCTGGCATGGACGCCAGCACCGCGCGCGACGGCGGCGCCTCGCCCCTGCCGGTACGGCCACCATCTGCAGCCTCCTCAGCCCACTCGGGCCCATTCGTGACCCCACCCCAGACGCCCATGCCCCACTCGCCACCCCCAGACTCCTCGCCCACCGAGGCGACCTCCTCGTACCCAGAAGCACCTGCCGACGCCGAGCCAGACCTCTACGCCCACCATCACTACATCTTCAAGCGTCTGCGGCGTGCGTGCCCCGCGCCAACGCCACGCCGGATCTGGATCATCACAGGCGCGCTCTGCGCGTCCATGATCCTGTGTGGATGGAACGACGGCAGTGTGGGGCCGCTGATTCCTAGCCTGCAGAGGTATTATGAGGTAAGTGAGGTTGCAGTTCGATGGCGGCCCATTCAACGACCTCTCGCAGCGACTTACGCCAGATCAACTACCTCAAGATGTCGATTCTCTTCATCATGATGTTTGTCGGTTCGCTCATCTCCGGTCTGACAAACGTGTGGCTCACCGACCGCCTCGGCTTCGGACTTGTGACGCCGCTGGCCGCACTCGCCACCGCCGTCGCCTACCTCATCGCCGGCTTCGGGCCACCATACCCCGTGTTCCTAATCGGGTACATCTTCAATGGCTTCGGCATGGGCATCCAGGTGAGCTAGAGGGCGCTCCCCGAAGCTGACGCCAGGACGCGCAGGTCAACAACCTCGTCACCCGTCTGCCGAACGCCGACACCAAGATGTCGATCGTGCAGGCGTGCTTCAGCCTCGGCGGTACCGTCGCGCCCTTCATCTCGACCGCGTTCGCACAGCACGTCGAGGCCGCGTACCGGTACTTCTTCGTCGCGATGGGCGTCGCGCTCCTCACGGTGGTGATGATGCTGTGGGCGTTCGAGGGCAAGACCGAGGAGCAGCTCACCGCCCTGCTGCCCAAGGACGCGGACGTGCGGCGGGAGAAGAAGGAGCGCAAGGAGCGGGAGAAGCGCGAGGCCGAGGGCGACGAGCTCGAGATGGCCGACGTCGAGCCCAAGCTCACACGCACCCCGTCCATCGTCGCGAACGCGGCCGCGCCCCTCCCGCCCGCCGACGCGACTGTCTACGCCCCCGACTCGAGCGGCACCAAGATGCTGCGCATCTTCTCGACGCCGAGCGTGTACGCCCTCATCGGGTG